>PVJC01035485.1:0-18240 GCA_004026665.1 Murina feae
GCAGCCTTGCTTTCCCGCTCCACGATGCCCCGCAAAGGGCCTGGGCAGCCACCAAGCAGGCCGAGACCCCCCCTGCCGCCTCTTACCCGCTTCCCGGTGCCCTCCAACCCTGCCGCCTCTTTCCCATCACGGGTCCTGGGTCCTGCGCTGTTCCGCCCTGCAGCCGCTCTGTGCACTCGGGAGGTCCCTCAGCCCGGCCTGTACCCTCTCGCAGTCTGGGACCCCTCGGGGGATGTCCACCTGCTGGCGTGCCTGACCAGGCTGGGTGAGGGGCTTTCAGGCTGCCCACAGCTCCCATTGACCCAACGTCCCAGCAAGGCTGGCTGGATGCAGGTTTCTGGAGTTTTTTCTCCTATAATTGATGCTGTTCCTTGAAGGCCTGGGGTTATCTTCTATAATTGATACACTGTTCCTTTAAGGTGGCCTTCTAACTAACGAAGCCTCCTCTGCCTCACCTCGCAGCGTCTATAATGAAACAATTGTTACTTTTACTGGTGAGGCCCGGGCTGCTCTTTCTTTCAGCTCCGGAGGATTCTATGATCGTTACATTGTTTCAAATGTTTCAAATCTGTGTTTTGCTAGAGGAAGTTTAAGTTTAAGTTGCAGCTTCACTTTCGCTCCTGCCGCAATGGAAAGGGCTGTTTACTCAGGTCCGGGAGTGGCGGCCGCCATGTTGGCTGGGCTAATTTGCATACAGCCACTCTGATTGGCTGGTGGGCGTGGCTTACCCGTCTCGGAGAAACGGTTAATTTTAATATTTCGCTTTTGTAGAGTAGATGTGCTTGTGATTTCAACTTTCTATGTAGTTCCACAACCTGCAGCATTGGGTTTCCAGTACATCTGCCTGTGACTGCAGGAGTTGAAAATCCATTTCGGAAGTCTTAGAATCAGCCTGGTCCTCTTGAGCCAAGAATTTAGAACGTTGAGCTTTCCATTGCCTTTCACTGAGCTCACCAGTGCGGCCGAAGCTGCCAGACCACAGCGGAGCCCTTGGTTTCCTTTTCCTTGCCATTATGGTCTCTTGTAACAGTTGTGTTGTCTGCCAGTGCCTTGCCTTACAGGTAGCCTCAGGTGGTAAATGAAGTTACTGGTTTTGCCATTACATGTGGTACCCGGGGCTTCACTGCCTTCAAACCCAGTCAAATCAGATAACTGCTCCAGATCTCCTTCTTAAAGGTCTCAGACCTGACTCTAGTTACAGGAAGCAGAAAGCACTCTAGCATAGTCAGACCCTATAGACATACTACTGCCATTTGACCCATAGTCAGGAAGCTACTACTTTCTCCTGATACAGCTGCCTCTTGGTACTCACAAAACACATGACTGGACACTGGACATGGCTCCAGACAAAGCCAGAAACTCCATGACCACCCTTGCCAGCAGAAACAACCAGAGCAGCAGGAGAGGGTCTTTGTCTCACTTACACCTTCCATATATGGTTGAATTCCATCTAACTACCAGAACACAATTCACATCCAGCTGCAAGGGTGTCTGAGAATGGTACGTGTTAGCTTCATGACCTCTGGAGCAGAAAGGCATGGGTTTGGAATGGAACTGAGTGATAATCCATCCTGACCCCTGCATTTAGACTTTGCAGCCAGATTGCCTGGGTTTGAATTCTGAGCCTCAGTTTTCCCATCTGTAAAATGAGGCTTAGAATACTACTCATCGCATAGGGTGGTTGTTAAAATGAATTAAGTTAATATGTGTAAAGTACTTAGCATAGTGCCTGGCACATAAAAACGTTCAATGTCAGTTATTGTTATTAAAACTGCCAGTGCTGTTATAATTCATTCAGGATGAAACAAAATGGAATAAAACAGGGCACCTGCCTTCGAGGACTTTATAATCTCCTGAAGGAGGTGAGAAATAAATAGCTAAGTATGCTGTGTGGTAAAATGAAACAGAGGCAGTTGGAAAATATAGTTCTGACACTCCAGAGAGACTAGGGCTGGAGATAAATATTGAGCTATCAGCTCAGAGATGACAGTAGAGTGAAGGAATAAAAATAAAATTGCTCAAGGGGAGGAAGGGCTGAGGACAGCTGAGATGCCTATGTCAGAGGTCCAGCCAAGGATGCAGACAGGCAGCCCATTCAGCATGGCTCAGTGATTGAGTGTCGACCTATGAACCTGGAGGTCACGATTCAATTTCTGGTTAGGGCATATGCCTGGGTTGTGGGCTCAATCCCCAGTGTGAGGTGTGTAGGAGACAGCCGATCAATGATTCTCTCTCATCATTGATGTTTCTATCTCTCCCTTCTTCTCCCTTCCTCTCTGAAATCAATAAAAAATATTTTTTAAAAAAGGATGCAGATAGGCAGAGACAGGACCAGGGGAGTACAGTGGCATGGATTCCCAAAGCACCAGGCTTCAGGGTCAAGTGCCATGGGCTGACAAGATGAGCAGGTAGAGGAAGCAGTTGGACTCAGACTGGTGTCCTCTGAGGAGCTTTAGTGGCATGTGGTGAAGTAGTTGATAGGCCACCTTTTTCCAAACCCCTCTGGGTTCCAAGGGGACCTAAAGGCACACACAAGTGGGAACTAAATGTGAGGGTCAAGGGCAGAGGGATGCTGTTCACACACCCCAGGCAGGTTCTTACTCTTTCCCCAGTTATGCAAATGCCACCTTCTGTCCAGACTGCTCAACTTAAAATTGCAACCTGCCTCTCCCCTCTTAAAATAGGCAAAACAATTACCCCTCTCTCAAAAATGTCCACGCCTAACCCCCAGAGCCTGTGAATATTTTACCTTTTATGGCAATGGGACCTTGCAGCTATGATTACGGAAAGGATCTTGAGATGGGAGACTGTCATGCATTGTCTGGGTGGACCCGATGCAATTCAAAGGGCATTCTTATAAGAGGGAAGCGGGAGTCTGAGTCAGAGAAGGAGACGTGATGAAATGGAACCCTATGTCCGAGAAAGAAAGAAATTTGAAGAAGTTATGCAGTTGAGTTTGAAGATAACAGGTGAAGCAGACATTAAGGAATGCAGATGGCCTCTAGAAATTTGGACAAGCAAGGGAAACCGATTCTCCCCTAGAGCTTTTGCCCTGCCTGCACACTGATTTTAGGATTTCAGAACTCCTGAACTGTAGGGTAACAAATGTGTGTTGTTTTAAGCCACTGAGTTTATGGTTATTTGTTTCAGCAATAATAGGAAACTAATACATCACCCAACTCCTGATTCCCCATATCCTGCTCTATTTTTCCCTATAACACCTCTCTTAACAATTATATAATTTACTCATGATATTTATCATTTATTATCTGTCTCCCTCTGTTAGAATGTATGCTATGCAAGAGCATGGATGGTCTATTTTGTTTATTCCTGTATCCCCAGTTCCTAGAACGGTTCTTGACACAGAGTAGATGCTCAAAAAATATTTGTAGAATGACTCATTGAATGAATGGAGTAGGACAGAAACAAAGATGGGCACAACAATTCTTCCCTGGGGGCTGTAGGTTCCTGTAACTACATTATAAAAGTTAAAAATCATTTTTGTATTTGAATTAGCAGTGTGTGGTTCAAAAGGTGCAAAGAATATGCAAAGGAAAGTAAGTCTCCCTCCCATCTTGATTTCCCTTACACCAGCTTCTCTCTTCAGAGACAATCATTATTTCTAAAGATCTTTCTAGAGATCTTTGCATATACAAGGATATACACATATGAATATTATCTAGATATATATGTATGTGCATATATATTATATATATTATGTATGTACTTGTTATTTTTGCCTTAGAAACCCCCACAAATGGCAGTCTACGAGCCATTCTGCCTCTTCCAGTACCATTTATTAACTTAATATTTGGTCTGGATTGCACCTAGACAGGAGATGAGTGAAAGGGGACAGGTAATTCCATGTTATATCCTTGGAATTGCTAATTTTCCTGTTTGGCAACTTGGGGGACAAAATGGGTCACCTCCCACACAGTCATCTTCCCACAGGGATGAGGAAGATTGCCCCAAAGACATTGGGCAGTGTGCTGTTTAAAACAGAGGTGTTGCCCAACCGGCGTGGCTCAGTGGTTGAGCGCCGACCTATGAATTAGGGGGTCACGGTTCGATTTCTGGTCAGAGCATATGCCTCGGTTGTAGGCTCCATCCCCACTGTGGGGTGTGCAGGAGGCAGCCAATCAATGATTTTCTCTCATCATTGATGTTTCTTTTTTTCTCTCTCTCCCTCTCCCTTCCTCTTTGAAATCAATAAAAATATATTAAAAAACAAAACAAAAACCCACAACAAAACAAAACAAAACAAAAAACAGGCATGTCCATGGCCTGCATTAGGAGAGCAGGCCACGGTGTTGACTTGAGGTACAGCTTGAGTCTGACTCTCAACCTTGTCAGCCTATCGGAACTATGTATGGAACTCTTAACATTTGCTGGGAACCTGAATCCCCACTCGGGACAATTCAATCAGAATCTCTGGAGATGGGGTGTGGGTTTTGGTATTATTTATAAAACTCTGGTGACTAGAATTGCAGCCAGGGCTGAGAAACCTTGGGTTAAGTTATAATACATGGAGGACAGAGTTTGGGACTGGGAATCTGGGGATATGGTTTCCTGCTTTAAGCTTCTAGTGCAGCGGCCTCAGACAAATCACATGATCTCTGAGAATCTCAGCACCTACCTCTGAGCCAGAGCCAGTAATACTCACTGCCCTGCATACCTCAAAGGATTGTAATGAGGATCAAATGCATAAGCACCCTGGGAATTGTGGGACATTGTCTGATGGAGGGATAGTTATGTCAGGTGTGTTGTCTCAGGTTACTTGCAGCCTGACTCACCTGTAAGCCCTGCTCAAGCTCTGCCAGGGACTTTCAGCTTCACCCTCAGGCAGGTCCTTAACCCATCACCTTTGCTGGGGTCAGTCTTGGGCCTGTGTGCTCCCTGTCCCACTGCTGAGACATCAGTTTCTCCTTTTTAGAGGCCCTGAAGAAGGCTGGATTCCTCCTGACTAAATTACAGTCATGGCCAGCCGATGGTGCAACCCTTTTTGGGTGCTCAGCAGACCTCTGGGGACCCTGTGTGTCTGAGCAAGCACATTCTAAGTTATACTTACACATTTGTAAAACAGATGGGTGGGCAGGGCAGGAAAACTCCAAATGCTTCCCTAAAACAAATCTCAGAAAGTATAGCTCAACTGTCTTCCCCAGAGACTCATCTCCTGTAGATTCCTGCAAAGATTGGAGTGCGGGGTGGAGAATGTAGGGGGTGGAGAGGAAACAGAAGCAAGTGAGGCAGGTGGGTATGTCTTCAGAAGGGTGAGCAATACTTGAGTAGGGCACCGTGCTTTTGGCTGGAATGATTTCCTCCAGGTGGTAGAGGCCACAGGGATCCCTGCTCACAGAAGTTCCAGAATAATCTCTTATGTAACTCAGAGCTCCCTCAGGAAGAGTGGCCCTTGCTCTGTTCACTTTGCAGGCTCTCCCAACGCATCTTCTCTCAGGGCCCTACAGTAATAAAGATTCCTACCTGTCCCTCTGGGGGCCTCTCTGCCACTCATAGGGACTGCCTGTCCTGGCACTGTCCTCTGGGCCTCAAACAGTCTTTATTTTTCTCCACCAAGGACTCCTGTATTGTTAGAGACCCAGAGTAAGCACACTGTATTTCTCAGTAAACACCGACATTTCCATTTTAGTAAAAAATTCATTACCTTGGATCATCATGCATCCCCCTTTTATTTTCCTGCCTCTCCTCTCTACAACCCTCTTGGCATGCTCTGTCCAGGCCTTTAACACACTTGCTACCTGCTAGCATGCGATATTATTCTTTATTATCCATCTCCTGCCACCAGAATATAAGCTTCATCAGGAGAAGGATTTTGTCTGCTATGTTCACTGATGTACCTCTAGTGCCTAGAAGACTGGCTGGTACATAGTAGGTCCTCAGCCAGTATTTGTTGAAAGACAATAAAAATGCACATATCTTTGGGCTGTTAGGTTGTGAGCTCCATGATATGGACAATACCCATTTTGTTTACCACCTACACACTCAATGCCTAGCACAGGGCTTGGCACAATATAGGCACTTCATAAATATTTGTTAATATAGTAGGCTAGCATACCATTTCTAGGAATTTATCCTATGGGTATGCTCAGATAGCATACCTATTAATCACAAATATTAATTGCATATTAATTAACATTAATTACAGCATTTTTGCATAAACAGAAACTACTGAAGACCACAACACTCATTAGTAGAAGACTTGGATTAAGCACATTTGAACTCCACACACAGAAGTACTAGGCAGCAATAAAAAAAAAAAAGGTGTATGATGTACAGATTAAATATAATGGCTCCTTCACCTCCAAATTTTGGTTGCTGAGACCTGAGAGAAGATTATTCTGAGGGTCTTTCTAAAGTAATGACCACAACATCATTACTATGCAATAAGTTTTAGGTAAAATGATGTTAGATTTTGTATGTCTCTCAAACGAGATGGATGACAAAATTACTAAGGCAAGGGTCAAGAAAGACCTAGATATCACCTGTCAAATTGGTTTGGTGACCATGATTGGACATTAATTGATCCTGGTCCTAGAGTTTGGAACATGGTAATTATTCTTTATTGCGGATTGAGAGCATATTTGTGTGATATAAACATTCAACTGAAGAATGGGTAGGAAAAAAGTCATCAAAAATGCCACCAAAATAGGAGGTGACAGAATGTGCAATCACTACAATTCCATGCTTCCCCTTACCCCTTACCCCCCCCCCCCCAATATTGGACTAAAAAAAAAAAAAAGGTAGATCTACAGAAAGGCGTCCATGGTATTTGTGAAATGAGGACAGCTGAGTTTAAGACATCTAGGTGCAGAACTGTGTGACCCCACAACTATAAAGTAAAATGTGTTTGTAAGTCCATTTTAAGAAACTATTTTACAATGGTTATCTCTGGGGAGTGGGATGAGAAGTATTTAATCTTATTTCCTCTGGATTTGGTATGCTACTTTTCTATACAGTAGGCTAATTTGTATAGGTAAATTATCATCCCAATCAAAGCATGTGATTAGTTTCAAACATCCATTGTTTTCACTAGTAGATGATACTTCCGATGAAAAGCAGAGCTGTGACATTTCAGTTAGCTTTAAGGTGCTTTTTATTACCTAAGTGGGTGCTTATTTAGGGGTACTGCCTACCTAGATGGGGATCACTGGAATATTCTTTCACCTGAAATGATTGCATTTACTCCTGTTCTAGCCAGACCTCTAGTGGGCTGAAAGTCACATACCAGAAGGAGCAGAACACAGAAGACTGTAGGGTTGGGGGCTGAATGTAAGAAGGGTAGGTGAAGCTGTGGGTGCGAATCACTGGGCAGGGGGTCAAGGAGGCAGAGTGGCAAGGGTAGAGAGACCCAGCTGTGTGGTCTGATCCTGCCTTTCCTTTCCTTTGCTCTTAGTCCTTGGCTCCACTTCCTCCTCTGGCTGATTTCTGCTAAGGAGCACCTATTAGCAGGGCCTATGATTACCAGGTCTCTTCAAGGCTAAGATTCCACAATTCCATTGGCCCACTTCCCCCTCTTACACTGAGAAGGTCACCAATAACTTACACCCTTCCTCTGCCCACTCCTCCACCTAACAAAAGCCCTGGAGTCAAAGGTGATTCCTGCCTCAGAGATGGGACTATTGGGTAAGGGGATCTGCACATGGTATGAAAATAGCCAAGGAAGACAACAAAGTAATATTCAATGATCTCTGATCTTTTTATTGGCCTCCTGCCCCTCCCCAAGGGGCACCCCACTTCTGCTGCCTTTAACGCCTTAGAACTTTGGTGTCGTTGACCTCAGACACTACTTTGCCATCCACAATTCTGCGAGTGGTGGTCTTTTGGATGGTTTGCATGGAGAGACTGTTGTCCAGGGCATCACTAAGGCTGTAACAGAAGACCAAACCCCAGTTATAAACAGCCCCGCAGAGAAGGGAGACAAGGAAAGTGGAGGAAAAAACCCTTCTATCCCCTGTACCTTTATCTTAAAATTCCCCTGGGCCTCTTCCTCCATAAAAGGGACACCCAAGGTCAAATTCCATTTGTACTCTAAGTATGGCTAGGAGCAATACTTAGTCCATTCTCTTCTCCAGGAGGGAACCTCTGTAACTGTTACTCCTTTGCAGACAGAGGGGCACTCACAGAGCACCAGCTCAGCGCTCAGTAGGGTTTTCAAAAGCTCAGGATCTGGAGAAGGTGTTATCTTGACCCTAATTTGTGTGGGTGGGAGGAGAGCCCCACTTACCTGAAGTCCTCCCCTTCTTCCAGAAGGCGGCGGTAGGTGGCAATCTCAGACTCCAACTTGACCTTGATGTTCAGCAGGGTCTCATACTCCTGGGTCTGGCGCTGCCCCTCAGCCCGGGCCTGGGCCAACTCTGACTCCAGATGCAGTAGGATCCCGTTGAGTTGCTCCATCTGCATGGTGTAGCGTGTCTCTACCTCCCGCAGGCTGTTCTCCAAGCTGGCCTTCTGCAGGGGCCACAGGGGAAAGGGTCGGTGAGCCTTGAGGTCTAACTTTCCGCAGAGCCATTCAGAACTCAGGACTTCACTCTTGGCAACTTTTTTGAGCACCTACTTTGTGCTGGGTTTTAGGGTAGGGAGTAGGAACAATGGGAAATGCAAAGAATAACAACTGTTTTTTTGGTAACAACTCTTTCTGAGCAAAAGGAATTCATGATGGAAGGGGTAGGGTTTGAGCTAAGACAGGATTGGTTTGAGGCAGACAGAGGTCGGGCCAAGAGGAGTTGGGGCAGGTGAAGTGAGAACTCTTACCAGATTTCTCATGGACTCCAGGTCGATCTCCAAGGACTGGACTGTACGTCTCAGCTCTGTGAGCGCTGTCTCAGCATCTCGTACCTCAGCGGACTGGGAGGTGACTACTGTGGTGCTCTCTTCAATCTGCAGGGTGGGTATGATCCTCAGGTCCTTCGTTCTCTGTCTGCCTCCCTCCCACCCCTTGGGCCTCTGTGCCCAACTGGCATCCATCTTTTTCCCTCTTGTACCTGTTGGGACCAGTACTTGTCTAGTTCCTCTCTGTTCTTCCGAGCCAGCTCGTCATACTGGGCCCGGATATCCGCCATGATCTTGCTGAGGTCCTGAGATTTGGGGGCATCCAACTCCACAGTCAACCCAGAGTTGGCAATCTGGTTTTGGAGACCATTTACTTCCTAGAGGAGAGAGAGAGAAAGTGAGGAGGGGCTCAGGGTTGAGTTCTAGTAAGGCTCTTCAGCTGTGACTGCCTCTCCCAGGCCGACAGCATCAGTTGGAGAAGAGAAAAGGGGAATCTCTCAGCTTTGCACTCCTGTATTTCTATGCTGGATAGATAAAACGCCACCCACTCCCTGCCCATGCGCTCACAAGTGATTTCTCTCTCCTCACTTCACTCCCTCCCTCCATCTACGGTCCTTCTACAAACTTGCTCCTGATACTTCCTTCTGGGAAGCCCTTCCAGCCCCACCTGCTCTCACTCCTCCATCACCCCTTACTCCTGGCGCTAGCTGCTTCTGCCTTTATCCTCCTCTCATCCTCTCACCTATGGCCTCTTGACCTCATCATGTTGTAACTCAGACGGCAATAGTCTGATTTAGAAGAGCCCAGAATGGTAATTCTAAACTTCCCTGCAAGGCTACTTGCAGGTGGCCTGCCCATCATTCCCTGGACTTGTTTTGACCCCTGGTTCCTGGTCTGGCCAGTGGCCCCTGCTTGCCTCCTCGTGGTTCTTCTTCATGAAGATCAGCTCCTCCTTGAGAGCCTCGATCTCTGTCTCCAGCTGCAGCCGAGTGATATTGGTGTCATCAATGACCTTTCGGAGCCCATTGATGTCACTCTCCACAGACTGGCGCATGGCTAGCTCTGTCTCATACCTGTGGGAGTGCAGGTGATCAGATCCAGCAACTCCCCAACCCATGCCACCTCCTAAGAGCAGCATCGTGCCCACTGCAAACCACAAAATGGAGTCAGGAATCAGATGGTAATCCTCTGAATGCCATTCCTGGCCCTTGGGGGACAATGTTTCTAAACTGGCTTAAATGAATGAATAAACTGATGGAACCTAACTCTCATCCACCCAGTTCCACCCACAGTTGAACAAGGTCCCACTATGAGCCCCCAGCTGACCCAGATCAGGAAGCAGACCATTCCTAGCTCTAGCCCTAGCTCTCTAGTCCCCCCAGCCTTACTTGACTCTGAAGTCGTCAGCAGCAAGGCGGGCATTGTCAATCTGTAGAACGATGCGGGCATTGTCCACAGAACTTGCAAAGATCTGGGAATTGATGAGAGAGATTGCTCCATGAACGCGGAGTCAATGATGGGCTGGCTGAGTGTGTCTCAGTGAAAACTTCTTGGTCCCAAGAATAGCCAGAGAACCTTCCATCTGTGCCCCTCACACTCCTTTCTCCTTTCCTAGAGTCTCGATCCCAGGGCTCCTACCAGTCTCCTGCTACTCCTCCTTTGGGGCCTCTGATGGCTGGCTTGTTTGAAGTGAGCAGCTACTATACAAGTCCTCTAGCCCTCTGCTGGCACTTTTTTTCCTAGTGTACCTGTTCTATCCTTTACCCCCCCTCCCCCCAGGTAGGCCTCCAGTTTACTCTTAAGATGACTCAGCCTTAACTACATCCGCTTAACCCTCCAACTGTCCCGGGTTGGCCAGCAGCCAGTGTCTGGGTCCTCTGTATGGGCCTAGTCTCACCTCCCTTGATGCTGTTCACTTCTCAAGCTCTGGCCTCCCCTTCCCAGGGAAAGGGCCCACCCATGCAATTACCACCCTTGGGGTCCCTGTGTTTAGCGACATGTGTGGAAATCTAGGGCGTTCCTACCACCCTCGCTGGACAATAGGAAGCTGGGTGGAAATAGAAAGGGGGAATTAAAATTCCTATCCTTGGGAGAGGGGGAGGAAGTACGGTACTAAGTGGAGGACAAACATGGCTGGGAGTTGGGTTGCTCCCTCCATGCGCCCTTACCTGAGCCCTCAGGTCCTCGATGGTCTTGAAATAATGCCCCCAGTCTCTGACCTGGGGTCCCTTCTTCTCCAGATGTTCCCGGATTTTGATCTCCAGTCTCCGATTATCAGCCTCCAGGCTTCTCACCCTCTCCAGGTAGGAGGCCAGGCGGTCATTCAGGCATTGCATCGTCTCCTTCTCACTCTGGATCCCCCCTATGCCCGCCAGACCCCCGGCCATCCCCGCAGCCAAGCCCCCGGACCCCCAGCCACTCCGCACACTGGTGGAGTGGGACACGGAGATCCGGGAGCCTGAGCCCCCCGCACCTGCATAGACGCTGGCCGCGCTGCTGGTTGGCCGGACCCGGTAGCTGGGCGCCTGCACGGAGCCCAGGGTCCGGTAGTTTGAGGAGAAGCTGGAGCGGGTGCTGAAGCTCATGTTGTCCAGAGAGAAAGGCGAGAAGAGAAGCCGAAACTCACGTTCAAGCGGCAGTGAGCGCCAGATCCGCGACTCAAGTTTTATGGCCAGGCAGGAGGAGGGGACCGGCCGGGGCCCCGCCCCTGCCCCAGTCGCTGCGCGCCAGCCACAGGTGGCCACCGGGGCGGGGTCGGGGGTGGGGGACACACACACATACAGCTCATGGGCTTCAGACCCTGCCTCTGCCCCCTCAGCACAGCCCTGTCAAGGCCACCCGCCATCCCCTAGAAAGGAGGTGACAACCTGGAAGGACAAGGGCAGCAGGTGTGTTAGCCCTGCAGCTGCGATTTAAGTGCAGGAAATGACGTAATTATACCCCTTCCCAGGTAGAGGAGCTCCTGACCGGTTAAGGATTTGGGAGTTTGGGGGAATGAGCGAGTGGAGTGGGGTGTGAGTCTCCATGGCTGTTCTGGGCCAGCAGTCCAAGCCCAGCCAGCTGATGAGAGCTTGGGGGGATCCTGGAGCCCCAGAAGCCATGAGGAAGAAAAGGCGGGGGCTGGGGAAGAGGAAGAGAGACTCAATCTTGAGCCTCAAATGTGCTGGTTTACACACTCGACCCCCACCACGCTTGGGTCCCAAACACACCCACCTACACATGCACATGTTCACTAGCACACACTCCTGCCCAGATCATACACGTGTATGTCACTCACTGAGTATGTTCAGACTCCTGAAGACATACTCACCCACTGGCCCACTCCCTCT
The DNA here is from genome assembly GCA_004026665.1 of Murina feae. NCBI lineage: Eukaryota > Metazoa > Chordata > Mammalia > Chiroptera > Vespertilionidae > Murina > Murina feae. The sequence goes on from PVJC01035485.1 coordinate 12,117, forward strand.
CCCCTCAGCTCGCTCCCATGGAGGCCTGGGCCGGTGGAATACTTTGCGATTGGAACAGGGGACACGTTGACACTCTGCACACTTTCGAATCAGCCTGGCCTACACCCTTGGGTAAACAAATGCTTCCTGAACGCTTACCGTTCCACAAATAGTTTTGGGGCCCTTACTGTGCATCGTGCCCTGTTCTAGTTGCGGGGAGAGCAGCAGTGAGTAACAGACCAAACTCCCTCATGAAGATTGTAATGTATCTCACAAGGTATGGGGCCTAAGAGGACAAACGCACACACCTAGAGACAGTATAGTTGAGACTCAGCCTGGTGGCCAACCCCCCCTTTACTTCCTGTGCCCTCCTCAAAAGGCTGCTGGAGCCCAAGTCTGTCCCCAGAGGGCTGGCTCCTCCAGGAAGCTTAGGGCAGGATATGGGTGAAAAGGATGTAGCCCTGACTAGATGGCCAGCCCCTGCTGAGTGATCTGGGGGAATCCTGAGGTACTGGGCCTTCAAGTCTGTCCCCACCAGCAGCTTGTTTGTCCGACAGGGCCTGGCATTGCACACTTGTTTGTGCTCTTTGCTCTGGAGTCCGCCTATTGATTCTTATTGAGCTGCCAGCTGATCTGAAGAGGTGGGTGCTGGGAGGAGTGTAGGCCGGAAGGGAAAGGGGCTTGGGAGTAGCTGGGCCTGTAGATGGGGGCAAGGCATCTCACATGTGGGGGGCCTGGCCCTGGATTGTCCCAGTCCTGCCACCTTCTAGTGGAGAAAGCCCCATAATACTTAACGGGAGCTGAGCTGGCCAGGGCCAGGTGAGGGTGGGAGCTGGCCAGGGCAGGGTCAGGGCCTGCCGAAGGCTGAAAGGCAAATGGAATGCATAATAGTATACAAATGAATGCCACTCCTTTTACACGGAAGGTTTCTGGGAGATTGGAGGTACCAGCCAGTCCAATGGGTTTCTCCTGCTGTCACCTCCAGGTTCCAGAATTGTCGTGTTGTGCAGAATTGCACGGTAAAGTGGATATGTTATACATGGGGTTGATTGACTTTGCTGTTTTTTGCTGTTTGAAGTCAGCCAATTTGGGTGCTTTGCTCGCTGTGTGACCTTGGGGAAGTCACAATTCTGAACTTGTTTCTTCACTTGTAAAGGGGGAATAATAAAGCCTATCTCTTTGGATGGCAGTGGGTGTAAATGTTAATTATCACCCTCTCATTTATTAAACAAATAATGACTTAGTGCAGAGTAAGTCTCCACTCATCCTAGAGGGCGGAAGCAGGGGATCAATTTAATTGTAAAGATGGCTCAACAATGGAAGGGCTCTCTCTAGGTCGATTAAGACCCCTGGGGAATTTTGAATTCCACTGGGGATTAGACCCAAAGTCCAGATTCTCGGCCAAGCTCTTTTCCAGTTCCTTCTCTGATTCTTCACTCCAACTGCTCAGGACGTTTGGGGTCTGTGGAGGCTCAGTCCAGGGGCCGGAGGGGGAGAGCTGCCAGTGGATCTTATCTCTCACACTGATGTCAGTGGCCGCATTCCTGACCTCTTGCAGCATGGGGCAAATACCAACCTCAGGTTCCAGCACCAGCCTGCCCTTTTCCACCACTTCCAGATTCCTCCACGGTTCAGGTCTTTGTCATTCTGACAGACAGCTGGGGAGGGGGGTATTAGGGAGGAGTTTCGGTCTCCCGATTCCCAGCACTGGGCCTCTCAGACAGAGTGGGGGTGGGAGGCAGGGGGTGGGAGGCGCAGTGAAAGAGGGAAGAGGAGGTGATTGGGAGACTGGTCCAGGGAGAAGGTGGAGCAGGAGGGGCCCTGCTGAGAGGGTCCCAGAACAAAGTTAAAAGGCACTTAAAGAGACCCAGCCGAAGGGGATCTGAAGGAAGGGGGCAGGGATGTTCTCACATTCCGATGTCACGCTCAGGGGCAGCGGGGAACCTGAGAGGCAGGTTTAACTACTGACTAAACTCACAGATGATCCTGATAAGGGTGGGTCAGCTCATTCTTCCCCCTCCCCACATTCTCTCTTGGAGGGCAGGAGCCAGAGTTCTGTGGAAACTAGATGGTGGGAGATTAGGGGATTAGGCAGAATCATGAGGCCTAGAGACCTTCAGGTCTTTTGCTTTATCACTTAGTCTGGAAATTCGTGCTCAACCTTGAGGAGAGAGAACAACTGAGGAAGAATAGCTTAGAATAACAAATGAGGTAAGAGGGTAGGGAGGGGCTTAGAGCCGAAACTGGAAGGGGCTGATTCCCATCCTTTTGTCCAAAGATGTGTTGGAAAGCCCTATATTGGGGAGGGTTGGAGGCAGCCAGGTGGGTGAGAGGGTGGCCTGGGAGGCTCCCTGGCACCCCTCAGTGGAGAGCCCAGCACATGCCAGTGGGCCTCCCAGAGAAGGACCCTAAGGGCTACTGGGAATGATTTGAGTCAAACAATTAATGTAAAGGGAGTACTGGGTGAGCTGGGGGAGGCAGGTGCGATGATGTGGGTTGCAGTTTGGTTGGGTGCAGGACCCAGTCTGAATCTCTCAAGACTTTGGGAATTTATCTGTAGGCCCTCCTGCCCCATTTGGAGTCCTTGGGGAGGACTGCCCAGTATTGAGTGGGGGAAGGGTTCTGAGGGCTCAGGCCAGGTTGGGAAGGTCAAGGAAGGCTGTGGCACTTTTACATACTTTACCTGGGTTTGCACCCAAGGGTTATTCCCCAGGGAAAAAGTAAGAAAAGATCAGTGCTGAGGAGCATGTGGCTGCCCAGGAATCTTCGGTGCTAAAGCTCAGAGGGGATTCCCCCAAATCTGGCTCTTCTAGGAGCCTCCTCTACTCCCTGTCACCCAACCCCCCTGCAGCCTCCTCTGGCAAAGCCAGCTCTCCCAGCCAGGGCACCCTTTCTCCTAATCTTATGACCTCTTCCTCTTCTGACTCTCGTCCTCTTGGTCTCTTCAGGTACAACTCTCTCTGCAATGGGAAGAGTGAATAGAGGTGGGGGACCCTGCCGCATATGTGCTGAGGTACATGGTCTACCATGAAGCATGAAAGGATAAGTGAGTGATTTTGAGGTCCCAGGGGAGGTCACACAGCATAGTTCTGAGATGAGACCAACTACACAAGAAACTCTGTACCTTGGGGCATCTCTCACTGAGAGATGAGAGGATAAGAGTGGTGGGAACTCAGGAGCAAAGGAATTTAGGCTTAAAACATTACTGAAATGACAGACTCTTGGGGCGGGTTGAGTGGAGAGCAAAGGAAACCAGAAGACATCAGTGAAAAAGAATTTGGGAATTGGGAATTGACATGATGGATGACAGGAGCTGTATAGGGCACAGAGAAGGATGATCAGACTTTGGTATCAGAGCAGATGATGTCATCTGAGGGTGGCTGAAGGTGCTGAAAATCATGGCATTAAGGATTCAAGGAAGAGAGGGTGGCACAAGAGCGTAGACTGTTTTGGAGTTTGAAAGATCTGAGTTTGTATCTGAACTCTGCTGTTCGCTTGCTGAGTGACCTTGGTCAATTCCGGTGACCAAGTTAGTGAGTTTCAGTTTCCTTATCTGCTTTTAGAGGAATTAAATGTGCATGACAGGGCTTGGAGCACCGCAGGCAGGCGCTGTTCCAGAATGCTCACCTGCCTCCTGGAAGAACCATCAGACTGGAAGCTTGAGTCTGTCAGTTTAGTTCAGTTCCACAGTGAGCTCGGAAATACAAAGATACATTTAAAAATTAATAATGAAATAGGTGATCATTAGAAGGCACAGATAATTGGGCAAACAAAATAAAGTGTGTAGGTGTTACGAAAATGAGGGAATAGTTCATCCACTCATTCACTATTTGTAAAACACCTACTATATGCCAGCCATGTTCTAGGCTCTGGAGATACAAAGAAAAGCCAGATAGGGTAGCTTGCTCTCACGGAGCTCATATTCTAAGTGTTGAAGGATTGGGATCATGGAGAACCTTATGGAGGAGGGAATGCTTGGGCAGAGCTTCAAAAGAAAAATTGAATAAGAACTTACTAGGGCCCTGGTTGGTTTGGCTTAGTGGATAGAGCATCGGCCTGGGGACTGAAGGGTCCTGGGTTCGATTCTGGCCAAGGGCATGTACCTTGGTTGCGGGCACATTCCCCGGTGTGGGGGGGGGGTGTGCAGGAGGCAGCTGATCGATGTTTCTCTCTCATCAATGTTTCTAACTCTCTGTCCCTCTCCTTTCCTCTCTGTAAAAAAATCAATAAAATATATTTAAAAAAAAAAAAAAGAACTTACTAGGTAGGCAAGGGTATCAAGGAGAAGGCTTACCAGATAAAATGATCAGCATTGTGACCTGTTACAGCCTCCAACAGAGTCCCCTCCTCTGAGTTTCAGACCTGTCTCTTCTGTTGGTCCCTGGATATTATCCCCAATTGGAGGAGTCAAAGAAATCATACATTTATCAAATCTTGCTGGTGGCTCAGTGTCGGCCTGCGGATTGAAGGATCCTGGGTTAGATTCTGGTCAAAGGCATATGCTCAGGTTGCGGGCTCGATCCCCAGTAGGGGTGCTCAGGAGGCAGCCGACCAATGATTTTCTCTTATCATTGATGTTCCTATCACTCTCTCCTTCTCCCTTTCTCTCTGAAATCACTACAAATATATTTAAAAAAAATCTAAGGCTGAATGTATGGTCTTCCTGCATTTATTTTTTCCCCTGCTTTTTAAAAATTCAGATTTTGTGCTACAATTGGCATACAGTAACATTAACCCTTTTTAGGTATACAGTTTGATAGGGTTTGATAAATGGATACAGTTGGAGAACTGCTCCCATAAATCAAGATATAAAACATCTTAATCACCTCAAAAGTTCCACCGTGTCCCTTTATAGTCAATCTCCCTCACATACTCCCAGCGCTGATGACCACTGATCTGTCCCTGTAGTTATGCTCAACTCTATAAGAAACTGCCAGGGTATTTTTCAAAGTAGCTGTACCGTTTTGCATTTCCACAAGTATGTCTGAGAGAGTTCCAGTTGCTCTGCATCCTCACCAGCACTTTGTATTGTCTGTCTTTTTTTTTTTTTAATTATGACTTTTCTGGTGGTGTGTAGTAGTATTTCATTGTGGTTTTAATTTATATTTTCCTAATGACTAATGATGTTGAGCAGCTTTTCATGTGCTTTTGTTGCCATCTGTACCTCTTTGATGAAGTATCCAAATCGTTTGCTCATTTAAAGACATTCGTTTTGGTTTTTAAAAAACTCTTCACCCAAAGATGTGCTTTTTATTGATTTTAGAGAGAGAGAAAGGAAGAGAGAGAGAGAGAGAGAGAGAGAGAGAGAGAGAGAGAGAGAGAGAAACAGCCAAAGGTTGCCTCCCATATATGCCCTGACAGGGGATTGAACATACAACCTAGGTATGTGTCCTGACTGGGATTTGAACCTGTGACCTTTCAGTGTATGAGACATGATCTAACCAACTGAGCCACAGGCCAGGGCAAAATACATTTTTTTAAATTATTAAAAATTTAGAGTTTTTATGCATCTAGATTTATAACTATTTTCTACCAATCTCTGGTTGTCTTTCCATTCTCTAAACAGTGTCTCTTGAAGAGAGGTTATTAATTCTGAAGTTTAATTTATCAAGTTTTTATTTTATGGGTCATGCTTTGGTGCTGTATTTAAGAAGTCTAATCTGAAAGTCATAACGATTTTTTGTGTATTTTCTTCTAGAAATTGTATGGTTTTAGACTTTATATTTTGGCCTATGATTCATTTGAGTTAATGTATTTGGCAAATATTTTCTCCCCATCTGTGGTTTATCTTTGTATTTTCTTAACAATGTCATTAGAAGAGATGAAGTTTTAAAATTTGAAAAAATTCCGTATCATTTTTATAACCCTCACCTGAGGATATGTTTTCTTTTTTTCTTTTTATTGATTTTCTGAGAGAGAGAAGGGATGGGGATTAGGAGGAAGAGAAAGAGAGAGAGAGAGAGAGAGAGAGAGAGAGAGAGAGAGAGAGAAAGAGAGAAATGTCATTGTGAGAGAGAAACATCGATTGGTTGTCTCCTGTATGCACCCCAACCGGTGATTAAATCTGCAACCTGGGTATGTGCCCTGACTAGGAATTGAACCTGTGGCCTTTCTGTGTACTGGACGATCCTCCAGCCAACAGCCA
>PVJC01035486.1:0-18220 GCA_004026665.1 Murina feae
AGGCTCAGTCAGTTAAGGTAAAGACTGACCTTTGTCAGGGAAGATACCTGGTTAGGAGTGACTACTCACCATAAACTGCTTTTAGTTAAAGTTTTAATGTCAGACCATCTTTTGTGGTTATTTTAGGTCTTTGAGTTTACAAAACTGCCTTGCAGGCCTTCCCTGACCTAGTCAGGTTAGCATGTGGTCTTTTTCCCCCTCCACAGACGTTAAAATTCAAACCATTAAACTTATTTAAGAATCAAACATTTTAAAACTTAGTGGGCAGAATGCAAAAACTTCAACCAAGACTTCTGTGTAAAGTATAGGGGGAAGGCATTTATCCTGTCTCATTGCAAGACAAGTGATTTTCAATCTGAGCAAAACCACGAAACAACCACCTTTCTAAAGTGACTTTCTTTGAAATCACGGGCTTGTCTGATTAACACGGGTTTGTCTGTTTACCCATATTTATTAGTAAAATCAATATCAAAAGTGCCTCAAATCATAATAGAAAGTCATTTTGGGAGTAACTAGCTTAGCAAACATGTGCTGATAAAATCTGCATTGTTGTAATCTCTGCTCCCCATAAGTCAGCCAACACATCAATACTTTAAGGACAACACTAAATCTTTCTAACAAGAGTTACCTTAAGACTTTAAAAAAACCCAACACCTTCTAAACCCCATATTCCTGAGTTCCTTTTTAGAAGTAGTGAATATAATTATATTTTATCAGTAAGAGTTCAAAGGACAGAACATTTAAGATAACTACCTTTGTATAATCATTATATTTTTAGCAAGTATTTACAACTTGAGTGCTCTATAATATATTTCTAATTTACAGTTCTATTCTGTACTAGAATCTTGACTGTGGAAGCTAAAAATTTTGGGCTTTGATCAAAAGTGATAAAAAAAAAAGATACAACATTCTTTTTTTGTTATTAACTGTGAAATAAGATAATCACAGAGTAGGACTTCCTTTTTTTTTTACAAAGCATTTTTTTAAATTTCCTAGTTTTGTTGAGAAATCTCTAACCAGAACATGTTAGGGGGGTATTTCTTTTGTAGCATCTTCAAAAGATGTATAATAATTAAATATCAGCATTACTGCCAACTGCCATAAGTGTTTATGGGTGCCAATGACTGTAGTTTATTCTATAGCTACACATTGCTACAATTAGGTTAGATTTCTGAATTTTTAAAATAACAATTTAAAATGTTGGGCCTGGGAAAGAGGTGAGAAAATAGAGTGTGCTTTTCTTACATTGCCTGTTTCTCTGTGGGGTGCTGTAAAGAATGGTTATTTCCAGCAAAAGGGACCGCAAACTGTCTGTTCCATTCTTCCTTAAAAAATTCATACTATTTTCCAGATCTAATGAAAGAAGAAACAAATGTTCAGAATTGAAGACATAAAGTTCATCTTCAGCCCTGTCTGCACGTGGCTGATGGCTCTGTACTGGGTGTGGCCTGGGGCTGGCTCCCTGTGTGACTTCTGTATAGGGAGCTGGAGGCCACCAGGTAAAGGACAGATGCCCTCTTGCCAATGCATGTTTATTTCACTGCCCACCCTTAATCCCATCACATTTTAACAGTAGAAAAAGGCCCACAAAGGAATCATATAATGGATTTGCAGGAGGCCAAGTTCCCTATCAAGTATTTAGCCCTGGAATTACTTTAATGGCAATTAGATTAGTATTAAACTATTTTTCCATAACTGAAGCTTAAATCCATGACAGTTAAATAATGTTACCTGCAAAGAAGCGGATGATTCTTATAGTTTTCTGGGATATAAAACTCCTTTGGGAATCTACTAAATTTTCTGGATTTTCTCCTTAAAGCAATGTTCATGAATACAAATTTTGACATATACTTTCTGGAAGTCTACTGACATCCCCTTTCCCTTCCAGATTATCCTAGACTTGAGCATTTCTTGTAAAGCTGTAGAATCCTACCTGAATTCAATACCTAACCCACCACCTATAGCTTGCTGACACTGGGAAAGTCTTCCAAATGTCAACAACATATTTTTTTTTTTGGTCTTCAATATCGGTAAAACACCTAGGTATGCGGAGTAAACAATATAATGCATGTAAACGTGCTCAGCATTGTGCCTGCCACACAGAAGGTCATTTTTATTGATAAATATAATTGTCATGTGGAATACCATGTTCAGATTAGTTGAGCAGCAGATTTGAGTCTTCCTGTAGGAAAGTCTCCCTGAGAGGTTAGGTGATGATCAGAAGATTTCTTGGGAGAGCTTAGGACCAGAGTTAGTGAGAGTTAGTGGGCCAAGGATAGTGCCTTTACAGTTTGCTAACTCATTACTGTTGCATCTACTCCACATCAGGTAAACAGTTAACAGAAGATACTCTTAGAAGGCAGATAAGACACATTTTTTCCCCTAGAGATGTGTTCACAAATTCTTTCAAATTGCCTTTTATTTTCAAGGACCCTAAACAACCACTTTTGTTAATAGTAATCTCCTCAGACAGGCCACTATAGTGTAGATCCTAAAGCCATTTTCTGGTTGTCATTGTAGCCGTATCATACTGTGACCATGCCATGGTTATGTTGATTGGACCATGTCTTCTACAGAGGGCGAATGTCACTGCCTATGGGCTTTTTAAATTTCCAAGTTATAGGGATTACCTGTAGTCTTTTATGAACAATCTATAGTATTTTTGACTCTATGTGTCTATTTAGCACAGATTTAAAAGGGTTGAGTAGTGTAACCAGCAGTCCTGTCTACACTGTATGCATGTAAAGACTGCCTTCGATTGGTGAGAAGGACGGATGCATGGATGTTGGGAAGACCTCAGGCTGTAGAGTCAGACAGATCTGTGTTGGAATCCCTCTCAGCCATTTCCTAGCCTTTGAGCTCAGTTACTGTCATGGGTGTTGTGGGACATCTTCATGGCCCAGTAAAACAATCAATAGTATTGTTTTATTAACTCTGTCCACCCTAAAACTAAAGTAAAAAATGAAATCTCATTTATTTAAAGTAAAGATTGGGTTTTTGTTATTATTGTCAACCTGAGGTAATGCTTGCATTTTGCTTTGGTCGAAAGACAAACATATTTGAGATCCAGATCTCCTCCTGACTCAGCAGCTTACCAGCCATGCATCTGCGGGCAGTGTCTTGTCCTCTAGAACTGAATTTTCATTAAATCATATCATATCCACAATTCTCTTCAGCTTTAGCATTCTGCAAAGTGTCTTTTCTATTATATTAGTAATTTCAAGGTGCACACATATTTAAAACATCTATATGTTAGATCTATATAGCTCTTTTCCAATTTCTAAACCAAAAAACACCCACAACCGATTTTCAGTGATATACAGGAAACCTAGTGGACTAGTTAATAGCCCAGACTTGGGAAGAGTCCTGGTCAAAGATGCATCTTGATGTTAGAAGGTGTTCTGTAACATCATTTCAGTATTGTTTAGAGAAGCATTATTGTGAAAAGTTCTGTTAAGCCTTCAGTGCTGATGGGATCAGTTATTAACTCATTCTGGAGTTCTGCAGCTGTCCTGCCACTCGAATGACACCTGGAAAAATCATAAAGACAATATCAAGAGATGGATGACAAAGGCTTGGGTTCTCATTCTGAACCTATTGGTTTAAAAATGAAAACAAGTTTTTCCAGGAAAAATAAAAGTGACACGGCTACCCTAATGGATGGCATTAAAGAAACTCTTAAATTTTGTACTTACCTGAAGTTTCAGGTGTCCTTAGAAACTTGTTTTCTGCTTATTATACCTTGGTAATTCTTCTAATGCAGGTGCACGCTAGATCCACAGCCCAGTTTCCTTGGTTGTCAAAATTATTGCCTTTGATTGCTATATTGTTTATTGTCTCTATCTCATTTTCTGGGAGGGGGTAATATTGAATGCATTGGAAAAACAGATACTTGGTAGCTGGTTGAAAAGTTAAATGTTTAGTGCTTATGGCAAATACATCATGATTGTTAGTCTTATCAGTGAATGGGCTCAGGGAGATTTTTGTTGACTATGCTATGATGATGAATCATTGCATTTCTTTACTACAACATTTATAGAAAAAAATTCATTGTGTTCTCATGTTGCTTTTAGTGTGTTGTTTTAGACTTATCCATCAAAAATTGACACCAAATATACTTGTATGCTGACAGTATATCAACAATTCCTAGAAGAGATTAGTTTATCTTCTCTTCTGCAAGTGAAGTTCTGCTATTAAAATGTGAGGCAATGATGGACTTAGACATAGTAATTTGAAACCATAACATTATTCTAAACATTAATCTTCTCAATTCTCACAGTTCTATTGTAAGTTAACTACCAGCAAATAATTTCGTTTTACACATTACATTTCCTTTTTTGATTTATAAAACTGCCATGGAATAAATGACTGCTTCATCTTCTTCGCAAGTGCTGATTTGCCATAGTAATTCATTCACTCATTTGCCATTAATTGAGCGAGGGCCTACTATATGTCAGGCGGTGTTCTGGAAACTTGGGATACATCAATGAACAGAAGGTAAAATCATTGCCCAAGGAACTATACATTGTAGAATGTGGAATAGCAATAAAATAAAAAATTCATAAAACAGTAAGTGATGCCCTAGCCAGTTTGGCTCGTTGGATAGAGTGTCGACCTGTGGAAGGGCCTTAGGTTTGATTCTGGTCAAAGGCATATGCCTGGGTTGTGGCTCGATCCCCAGTGGGGGGCATGCAGGAGGCAGCTGATCAATGATTCTCTTTCTCTCTCATCATTGATGTTTCTATCTCTCCCTCTTTCTTCCTATCTGAAATCAATAAAAATATATTAAAAAAAACAGTAAGTCATAAATACTGTGAAAAATAATAGAGTGGGTCAGAAGATGAGTGTTGGGAAAGAGTAGTGATGGTGGTACATGTTATATGTAGGCCTTTCTGGGAAGTAGATTCGTGAACAGACTTGACAGAGGTGAGGAAGTGAACCATGCAGATATCTGGGGAAGAGAGTGCTGAGTGGAGGGCATAGATGGTACAAAGGCCCTGGGTTAAGGTGTGCCAGTGGGGTTGGGATAGGGTGAGTGAGGGGAAGAATAGATGATGATATCAGAGTTAGGGAGGATACTTTGAGTGGGGCCTTGTAGGTCATGGTATGGACTTGACTCTTCCTTGGGGAGAAGGTTTTGAGCAGGAAATGACCTGCTCTGACATACGGTAAATCTGGTTGCCTTATTAAGAACAATGCTAACAGAGCTATGGATGAAGTAATTGTTATGGTCTTCCTAATGAGTTCTCCTAAAACTTCACCAACCTGTCAAAAATTTTTTTGTTAAATATATTTTTATTGATTTCAGAGAGGAAGGCAGAAGAAGAGAGAGATAGAAACATCAATGATGAAATAGAATTATTGATCGGCTGCCTCCTGCATGCCCCTACTAGTGATGGGGCATGTACCCTTGACCGGAATCAAACCTGGGACCGTTAAGTCCACAGGCTGATGCTCTATCCACTGGGCCAAACCAGCTAGGGCCAACCTGTCAAAATGTAAGAAAATGAAATTAAATTAAATTTCTAAGGAGATTTATTTGCATTATTTTCTAGTGCACTAGTCTAGTACATTCGGGTTGATTTGCCATCACAGTATCAAAATGTAGGGGTCTGTTTAGGTTTGCCTTAATGAAAAGATGAATTATTTAAAATTAGAAATTCTACTTCTTCCAGTTTTTTGGTGTAAAATGACTGAAAAGAACCCTTCCTCCTTTGGTGTTTATAGTTGCCCTTGGGTTGACTAATAATAATAATAATAATCATCCCCCTTCTGTGTAGCATTAGATTAAACTCCTATTACTTAGGAGGAGACTACATAGGGCAGAGCAGAGGCAGTACTTCCAGCCAGGCTCCCGGCCCTCGGGTAGTGCTGGCTCCCAGCTGCCAGGGACACCCTCAGAGCGAGCTGGGTTCTCAGAGTCATTGCAGTTCAGGCCAGCTGTGTCTCCTCCTGTGTTCTGGGGTCTTACTTTGCCATTTGGAAGATTTTATTTTAACTATTTTTCACTTCTGGTTAAGAAAATGCTTACAAATACTGGGCTATTTCTTCAACTAATCCCAATATGAATAAAGCTGCATTTTCTTGGCCAGGGTGCATTGGGATATGGAGAGGGGGGTTTGGCAGAGTTCCTGTTCCAGTGTCCCTAGTAATGGCTCTGCCTATTACCTGTCCAGCAAAAGTTCTGAAAAACATTATAACTCAATCATGTATACTACCCGGGTAACCAGAAAGCCCAGTTTTTCCCTTCTTGTCTTAGAATGTTCTCTATTTCCTTAGCAATCTTTACAATTTATAAAATTATGATAATACATAATTATTATAGAAAATTTTGGGGAAAAAACAGAAATGCAAATAAAAAGAAAAATAAAAGTCTCCTGCAATCATGCCTTGAGAGAACTATTGCAGTGTTGTTTATACTATTACTTTTTTCTTCTAATATTATAAAACGTGAACATGAGCAATATCTCAAATGACTGGGACTCAAAAAAGAATGTTTACAATCTTAATCACGTACATATAAAGAATTTACATATATTCCTGCTTTGGCCGATGTGTTCAGTGGTAAGAGTGTAGGCTCAAGCACTGAAGGTCATAGGTTTGATTCCCAATAAAGGAAACATACCTGGGTTTCGGTTTGCTCCCCACCCCCAGTCTGACTGAGTGCCAGAGGCAACCAGTTGATGTCTATCTCTCCTCTCTCTCTCTCTTTCTCTCTCTCTCTCTCTCTCTCTCTCTTCTTGTCTCCCCCCTTCTACTTTCTCTGAAAAAGGCAATGGAAAAAATATCTTCAGGTGAGGACTAACACACAAAAATAATTTACATATATTCTAAATATAAATTCTTAAAGTATAAAGTTACCTTCTAAAATTAAGAAGAATAAAAGGGAGAATCTAAAATTATATAAAATTGTATATAGCAAAAATGATATAAAGCAGAGCTAAATGACTTAAGATAATTTCAAAACAATCCGGTAAATAATATAAAAGATATAGCTAAAATGATATCAAAATAATCTTTTCTTCATCTCAAACACTGAGATGTGACCATGAATTTCACAAGGCATGCATTTCACATTTACTGGCGTGACTACCAGGAGGGGTTTGGCAGAATCAGTAATGAAAGCCTGTGGTCATTCGCTCGGTTGGAACCTGTCTGGTTTCTTTTTAACTTGGCAGGCATGCTGCTACAGAGTTATGCAGTTTTTCTAATGTTTATGTTTAAGTCTGTCCTTATTTTTATTTTTCTAAAAGTTGAAAGCTTCACATTCTCTCTCTCTCTCTCTCTCTCTCTCTCTCTCTCTCTCTCTCTCTCTCTCTCTCCTCTTTGTAATTTGGAAAACCTTTACTTAGTACAGTTCCAACTTTCCTGTAACATTTGTGATTCTGTACTTGAGCAATAAATGTTATAAATAGAGCTTTCTGGTATAGTTAGACTAGTAAAGACTCAGAAAGTATTCAGGTTTAACCTCAAAATCATTATTTGCAAAAGCCCTGAAAAAAATTATAACTAAATTATATACTACTTGCGTAAAATGAATAAAGCAGAAGGCAGGGAGTGGGGTGTGAAACCTCAACTCACTGAAACCTCAAAGCAAAACAGTTGCAGATCAGCCTGTGGGAAACCAAAATACATTTTTGCAGAAGTGTAAGAAGTTAGATATAGCTTTGAACCACAATGAGGCATTAGCATATGTCTGTTCATTTAGAATGGTATTGGATACACATCTGAAGTATCTAATTAATCATTTACCTTGCAGAATACATTCTGAGACTAAGTTATTTTGTTTTGACATCAGAAGTTTAGCACAGTAAAGACTTTCTGCTACAATCTTCAGAAATATCTCTGGAAGTTGTCCATAAATACATGTTAAAGAAGTACCAGTCGCTGTTTCCTTCCTAAACCCACAGACAGGTTTCCAAGGCCCCTGGTCCACGCCGGCCTTTCTTGGTTGAGCCACTCAGGGACAGCTTCTTTCTGCACTTGTTTCTTTCTGAATGTTTTCTCACAGGCTCTTTCCACTTGACTAAAAGTATTTACAGACGAGTTTCAAACACATACGATTTCAGCAGATAGTTTAAGGTGGGTTTCAACTAATTAGAACTGGGATGCTCATTTCATACAGCACTGTTGCAAAGTTAAGTCTTTTCTCAGGACTTCATATTCAAGCTGGGCGTACCAACACAATATGCAGATTCACCGTTAATATCCTTACTTTCAAAACTCGCCTTCCTCTCATTTGATTCAGGAGATTGTGGTCTTTTTTACTTTCCCATAATCAGCGACCTGGAAAACTGGGAGACAGAAAATGATGGCCTTGGCAGAGCAGGCATGTCCCCTTGAGTGTGCATGGTGAGGTTAATTAGCTGTTGCACCATCACGTTGGCAGCGTGGCTCTGCAGGAGGGTCTGTGATGTATGCCCAGCCCCTGCTGATGGCTGTCCTGTCATGTCAGAGTCATGGGAGGGACATCAGTAGGGAGGTTCTCTATGTTTAGCTCTACCTGGCTGTGAGCACAACTTATTATTATTATTGTTAAAGGACCATTGTTCATCTTCTGGGAAAGAGAGATGCAGTGTAGGGTGGATCACAATTCAACGTTCTACTGAAGTTCGAATAAAGATATCCTTGCACCCCGCATTTGTGCTCTTCATTCCACCCTTCACAGGTCAGGGAAATTGTACTCATTCTCTCTTGGAGCAGATGCTTCCATCTTCCTGGTTCTTCTCTCTTGTAGTTACCTCAGATTTCCCACATGGTCTTCTAGAGTCAGACATATAGAGGGAACAAGTGACCTGCCATCCTGGGACTTTTAAAAACAGTTATGTGAGAACATACTATGGCCCGACCCTGGTGCTGGGTGCCATGCTATTAGGGTAAGACCACTTAATTGTTGCAGGGAGTGAAAAGCATTTACATATGGAATCCTGAGCACTAACATTGACGAACACTGAAATTGCATTATGAAATTGGGGCATTATAAACCTTGTTAACTGCATCCAATTTTCCCTTTAATTTTAGCTGCTTTTGACTCCTTTTGGATATAAATTTAAAAGTTAATTGGCTGCATTTGCCTTTCAATAAAGCCTTAACTTTTAGAAAGAGGAAGACCTGTAAATGAATTTATCCCCAAGGTGAGGATATATCTTGGAGTTCCGGTGGATTGTCTTCACTGAGTACTGATGATTTATAAGAAGAAAAATAAATATTTGCACTTGATTGATAGATGTGTTTGCTCACATTTGATAACATTGCAGTTTAAAGTGCTTTAAACAGGGTTCACGCAGTCACAGAAAAGAGTTGGTCTCAACCAGTACAGAAACTATGATTGATGGACATGTTCATATTTAACACAGTTACATAGACAGTAGTAATGGAAAACCATCCTACTGTGGCTGTAGCACACTCTGGTTTGTACACCCTAGCATGTACATGCTTATTTACTGCACTTACTTTTCTTTTTTTTAATCCTCACCCGAGGATATTTTTCCATTGATTTTAAAGAAAGTGGAAGAGAAAGGGAAAGACAGAGAAAAACACATCAATTGGTGTCCTCCTGCATGCACCCTGACTAGACCCAGGCTGAGGAGGAGCATATAACTGAGGTATGTGCCCTTGACTGGAATTGAACCCGGGACCTGTTGGTCCACAGGCCAACACTCTATCCACTGAGTCAAACCTGCTAGGGTTTTACTGCACTTTCATCCACATATTAGTTGTTCAAGAATATTCCTAAACTATATGTTTGCAGAAAGATAATTTTTTGGGGGAGAGAAATGTGGATAGAGGAGTAGAATCAAAACTTCAGGAAAAATGCTCCTTATTGAAACCATTGATGAAACTTTTAATAATTTACTTCATACTGAGGTTAAACACATATCAGAGTAAATGCAGGAAAAATACCCCATTAAAATGGTTTTCCTTTGCTCATTTGGGATTTGTGAGGTTATTTGTTAAAGTTGTTTAAGAACTACTATGTCTTTAATACAGTTCACATATTGCCCAAGAATATAATTTCTAATTATGTCAATTATTTTTTAAAGGTAGGATTCAGTACTAGGAATCAAAAAGGCAACAGACCATTAATAATTTTATATTACATTCTATGAGAAAATACTTTTAGATGTCCTTATGTTGAAAAACTGTCAAGTGTTTAAAACAAGCTAGCAAATAATCACTATTAATTTTTTTACACTGTTAAACTAACATTAACTAGGACCTTTTGTATAAGCATTGGTAATTACAAGGTTCAGTATTGGAGAATGGTTCATTATTGGAAAATACTGAGATTCCCCCCAATCTGCACAGTAATATATATTTTTCCTGGGATATTTTGAAATGCTCTGTTTTAATTAATTCAGAACTTAAAAAGAATTGACTAGAAACCCAAGATGTAACTAACCTTTCTTACCAGTTGGACAAATTTGCTTTAGGGAGGTAACGGGGAGGGGTAAAATGCTTGACTATTCTTCATGAGAAGCACGATAGGGCCTGGATCCTACACCCAATTTTACTCACTTCCTTTGTGGTCTTGATGAGTCATTTCCTGTCTTGGTGCCTCAGTGTTCCCATTTAAGAATATGGGATTGGAACCAATAAATTAGGAGTGTTCCTCCAGCTTCATTCTATTCTAACCTTTTGCTGGAGGACAGACTCTACATTTCAGAGAACTCTAAACTTGACCTGATAAAGTATTCAAGCCTGTTGCCACCACCATGACTGCTCTCTTTCCCTTTATTTACCTCCTAGTCCACCTGGGGTCCTTGACTCAGAAAATTTGCCACCACACTTGAGGATTATTCTTGACTCTTCTTTCCTTCTCACACCCACAGTTCACCAAGTCCTATTGGTTCTACTGGAATAGCTTAGAATCCCTCCACTTCCCTTAGTCCTCACTGCTACATGCGGATGGAAGCCACTGTAGTCATCACTTACATGTTATCAACCCCTTCTTATGCTTCTTCATTCCCATCACCCTTAGCCCAAAGTCCAAACTCCTTAGTGTAGCTTGTAAAATCATCCTTATATTTGTGTCTGCCATTTCTCCTCACTCTTCCTCTCCAGTCAACCAGCCATATATGTGCTGTTCTCATTTCTTTGAAGACACCATATCCTTTCTCTCCTGACTTGTATCTATAGTTTCCTTAGCCTGATCATTCTTTTTTTTCAATACCAATTTTTATTTTATTATTATTATTTTTTATATTTTTATTGATTTCAGCGGGGGAGAGGGAAAGAGATAGAAATGTCAATGATGAAAAAGAATCATTGATTGGTTTCCTCCTGCATGTCCCCACAGGGGATTGAACCTGCATCCCGGACCTGTGCCCTTGACCAGAAATGAACCAGGAACTTTCACTTTGCAGGCCAATGCTCCATCCACTGAGCCAAACCAGCCAGGGCTGGCCTGATCATTCTTATTTAGCCCTACCCTCTCTTTTCTCTACTCATTTCCATTGGCTAATCCTCTTGATTTTTTAGGTCTTATCTTGAAAGTTACTTCCTTGGTAAGTTTAGACAAGATTATTTAATTTTCCCATAGCTGCTTGTGCTACTTCTGCTTTAACACATCATACTTGGAAGTAATTCTACGCTTAATTTTCCATCTCCCTCTTGTAGGATGTGTGTTCCATGAGGATAGGAACTTGCCTGTCCTGTTCTTGGTTGAGTCCTCATCTCTCGGCACAGTGCCTGGTACATGGTAGACATTCAAGTACTGGCTAAATGAATACACTAAATAAATAAGACAGGAAGAAAGGTAAAACTGAATACATTTTCAGTAAGACAGAAAGCATAGCAGGCAGCAACTATACCTTCTTCCTCTCCTTTCCTGCCATACTTCTCTTTACCTCCCACCCCAGGGACTCTCCTACCAATACAGGGCCTGTTGAAGTGATTTTATAATTTCAAAGGAAGTAATGGCTCTTCCTCTCCATAGCATTATACAGCCTTGGTAGAGATATCCAATCCATTTTTTTTTCTAAGTTCAAGTTCCTCATTGCACTTATTTGTATAAGAAGAGACAAGGGCCCATGTTTGATCTAGTTCAACTACATAGATGACTTCACATTTTTTACTGCTAGCAAAAAATTGCCAGTCCAGTAAACTTTACTTAAAGCCTTTTTCACCCATCTTGTTGTCACTGCATGTCATTATTACTTTTAGTTGAATATTTCTTTTATCTTAATCTTTGTAAGCACAGGCCTTTTGTTCCTTTTTGCTCATTTAAAAAATTGGCACAGAAACTCTTACTATTGAATGGAGCAGGGGGGAGGGAGGAGATCTTTAAGAAATACTCTCTAGCCACTATGGAAAACAGTATGATGGCTTCTCAAAAATTTAAGAACAGAGTCACCATATGATCCAGCAACCCCTCTTCTGGATAGCTATCCAAATACTTGGAAAACATGTATTCACAAAGATATATGCACCCCTATGTTCATTGCAGCATTATTCACAGAGGGCAAAACTTGGAGACAACCAAAGCATCCTTTGCTAGATGATTGGATAAAGAAGATGTGGCATGTGCACGCACACACACACACACACACAATGGAATACTACTCAGCCATAAGAAAAGATGAAATACCGCCATTTGCGACAACATGGATAAATCCACTGAATAAATCTCATGCTAATAAGTCAGATGGGAAAAGTCAAGAACTATATGATTTCATGCATATGCTGGATATAAGATTGAAAGCAACAAATGAAAAAGCAAGAAAAACAAACAAAACTCAGGCACAAACAGCAGTATGGTGATTACTAGAAGGAAGAGGGGCACAAGAGTAGTAAAGGGTAAAGGGCATCAAATACATGGTGACAGAAGATGATTTGATTTCAGACGGTGGACCCACAATGCAATACACAGATGATGTATCACAAAAGTGTGTACTTGAAATTTATATAATCTTAATAACCAATGTCACGCCAATGAATTTAACCAGTGAACTGCCACGATATTTTGAATGTAATTTAAAAAGGCCCGCTGCTTGCATCTATAGACGCTATGGCAGTTAACTGATTAAATAAAAAATAATACCTTCTAGTTGCAAAGATGGTTCAATATCATATTGACTTTAAAGGTGAGAGAAGATAGCCTAGTTGGTGCCCAAGTCTATCTTTGCTCCTCCTTAAGGAGGCAACGTAGCATAGTCAGTTAAAGGGCAGGCTCTAGAACCAAAGCCCATATCTGGAACCTTCTAGCTGGTTGACCCAGAGCAAGGTACTTAACTGTCTTTGGCTCCAGTTTTCTTATCAATCAAATGGGGGTAATAGCAATACCTACCTCTTACCCATTTTAATGAGGGTTACATGGGGTGCCTGTAAAGTGGAACACTCTCAACACATGTCAGCCATTATATAAGTAGGTCTCTGGTGTTAGCAGAAGACTTGCCTGGTTATAATTATTTGCACACATGGGAAAAATGAATAAAAGTAGTAGTTTTAGCTTTGCCAGAAAACAAGTGGCGTAAGGTGCCAAGTACAAAGAGCCCTGGGCTGGGAGCCAGGAGATCATGTTAAGTCTGCTGCTGGCTCACTACATGACCAAGGGTCCAGCCACCAGCTCTCTGAGTCTGCATGTCCTTATCTTAAGAGGAGGCAGTGTGCACCCAGTCAGCTGTGCTAGCATTTTATGAGTCCAGGTATGAGAGATTATTTCATTTCATTTTATTTTTCATTTTAAAATATATTGTTATTGATTTCCGAGAGGAAGGGAGAGGGAGAGAGAGATAGAAACATCAATGGTGAGAGATAATCATTGATCAGATGCCTCTTGCACAACCGCCATAGCAACCCAGGCTCATGCCTTGGCTGGGAATCGAATTGTGACCTCTTGGTTCATAGATAGATGCTCGATCACTGAGCCACACCGGCTGGGTGGATTATTTCATTTTAAATACCTCACTGTGCTAGATGCTGAATAAATATTTGCTAACTTGAATGGAATCTGCTGACTTTATCTCTGGAATGTGGAGGACTTGGTTTTATGATTTTGAATAGTAAAGATAGAAAACAATGATGACGGTGTTTGCAATTAAAAACAAACCAAAAAAAGACATAACATTCAGTGCCAGAGACCGGTTGTGCATTAGGGCTGCTGGGATCAAATGCCAGGAACTGAGCAACTTAACCCACAGAACTTTATCCTTTCACAGTTTTGGAGGCTGGAAGTCCAACATCAAGGTTTCAGCAGAGCTTTGTCTTTCCCGGGCCTCTGAGAATCTTCCCTGTGCTTTTCTCCCAGCTTCTGGGGCTTTGCTGGCCACCTTTGGCATTCCTTATCTGTGCCCTCATCTTCACAGGGTGTTGTCGATATAAGCATATCTGTGTTCAAATCCCCTTTTTAATAATATTGCCATATTGGATTAGGGGCCTAGCCTACTCTAGTTTGACTTCATATTAACCTGTAATGACCAAGGTCACAGTCTGAGATACTGGGGGGGGGGGGGGGGGGGGGGGGGGGTAGGATTGATTAGAATTTCAACACATACATTTTAGGTGATGCAGTTCACCCTCCAACTAGCTGCTGATTCCATTTTTATCAGTATAACTACCCATCTATCCATCCTTCCTTCCAATAACCCTGTGGTGCATACAGGTGGAAGGATAACAGATGATGTTATGCAGAATTTTCTTTACAGGAGGCTCTTTAATGTTTTTCATAAATGGCCACTAGCTAATTCTCATCAGTTAACCTTTTGATTTGTGAATTGTTCATAACTTCCATTTCCACACATTCCTCTTTTTCACCTTATTGTCCCTCTTTTTCTACTCTTCCCAACTCTTTCTTCATCACCCAATTCATCTGATTTTCCTTCTTCATTGAGCATTTCGCTTGTTATAAGCAGATAGTTTTGCCACCAGATGGTGTGCAAGGATTGGCAAAAGAATTGAAATACGTTGGCCAATGTGTCTGCTTTTCAACATTTCATTTCAGGAAAAAGGTGATAGAACAAGCCAGACAGGAGAGTCTGGGATTGTCTAGATTTTAATTATCTCTATAAATGCCCTCTCTCTTTATTGTGGAAACAGAAACCTGAGCTGGATATCTTGAGGAAAAAAGAAACCTATAGAGTTTGATGAATAAGAGTTACTAGGAGATTCTGATCTCAACATTAGGCTGAGAGGTGGGAGCAATATTCTTGGGCCATAGGGCCACTTCTTCAAACAGAAACCACAGAAAGGGGAAAGCTATGGAGTGCAGTAAAGCTGTAGAATGACGTTTGTGAAACAGGGACTTAGACTGTCATCTAACTCAGGAGTTTCCCATGAGACCTGAACCCAAAAGCAGCACACAGACCACCACCACTTACAATTGTCTTTGTTAGCTTGAACATATGTTATTATTACTGTTACTAGAGACCCAGTGCATGAATTTGTGCACGGATGGGGTCCCTCAGCCTGGCAGGCGATCGGGGCTGATTGGGCCATCTCACCCGGTCCCCATTGAGGTCTATGGGGGCTGGCCAGCCAGGGAGGGACTACAGGAGGGCTCCTACTGGTCAGAGCATCTGCCCCCTGGTGGTCAGTGTGTCATAGGGACTGGCCAATGTCAGACAATTAGCATATTATACTTTTTTATATAGATTATTGATTCCCAGCATTTAAACAATCCCAGTGTTTTACATAACCATCCAGATTTCAGGCTTCTTTTGGGAATAAAAAATTGGAAGACCTAGCCATACTGGCTGATATTTTTGTCTTGGCAACACCGTCTTATGGCTGAATTATGGCTGTTTCTTTAGTTGGAACTTGTGATTTGCAGTTTGACTCTCTCTTCCAACCTTATTGTATTACACTGAACCTTTACCCTCATTTAAAATGTTACCTGCCTCTGCCTCGCCCATGAAAAGTATTTGATATGTGACCTTGCTGTCTCATTTCACAGATGCAAAACCCAGAGAGGGAAGCAGACAGCAGGTTTAGTGCCACACCTGCCCTGTAATTCCCACTGGGCCACCTGCTCATAAATAGAACCCGGTGGGGGAAGAGAGGGAAAGGTCCCCACGGAGGAGAGATGCAGTTTAAGCTGAGTCTGGAGGGGAGGTGAATAGTGAAAATGAAAACGTAACTGCTGCCACCCAATTATAGATAAATTAGGGGCCCAGTGCACAAAATTCGTGCACGGGGGAGGGGGTTCCTCAGCCCAGCCTTCCCCCTCACATATTGGGAGTGCCCAAGTGGTGTCCTACTGATGGCTTAGGCCCACTCCCTGCTCCCTTTGGGGAGTGGGCCTAAGCCGCAGTCTGGCCTCCCTTTGTGGGAGGTGACCAGGCTAATCAGGGGAAGCCACCAGCCCCATCACCCTGCTGCTGCAGCCACTGCCAGTCACCACAGCCACCAAGGTGTTTTCATCAACACGGACTCCAGTCCCATCACCATGAAAAATATGACAACTTTCTTTAGGCATTTTCAAGATGTGTCTTTCATAGGATATGACATTTCTTTCTTTCTTTTTTTTTTTTATCCTCACCTGAAGATATGTTTCCATTGATTTTTAGAGAATATGGAAGAGAATGGAAAGACAGAGAGAAACATCAAAGTGAGAGGAACACTTTGATTGGTTGCCTCCTGCAAGAGCCCTGACCTGGGCCCTGGCCAGGGAGGAGGCTGCAACCTAGGTACATGCCCTTGGTCACAATTGAACCCAGACCCTGCGCTCAGCAGGCTGAGGTATTATGTACTGAGCCAAACCGGCTAGGGCAGGATATGACATTTCTTAGCCCTCCAGCAGTGGACCTTCATTTTTTTCTCTAGGAGTTTGGTGGAAAACCCCTAGATCGCCTTTGTGGATTCTTATTACCTAAGTTACTAAGAATATTACCAGTGGCATACAGGGAGCTTAGCCAATGAGCAGTAAGAAAATGTGTTTCCTCTGTAGTTCACTCTGATCACCGGCTCCACCCTTGCCCCTCCAATCCCAGCTCCACCCCTGCTCAGGCCTGTAACCCCTGGCTGAGGATGCAGGCCTGGGCAGGGGACCCCCAGGTCCCTAAAATCTCTGGCTCCGACCTTGCCCAGGCCCTGCAGCCTCTGCCTGAGTCTGCAGGCCTGGGCAGTGGACCCCCAATCCCCTCTGATTGCTGACTTCACAGAGCCCAGGCCTCTGCCATCGCCAACTCTGTCCTTGCCCCACTGGCAGCCTCTGGCCAAGGCTGTAGGCCTGGGCAGGGGACCCTCCAGACCCCTCTGATCACAGGCTCTGCCCTTGCCCCACTGCAGCCTGTGGCCAAGGCTACAGGCCTGGGCAGAGGACCCCCAGGCCCCTGCATTGCTGGCTCCACCTGAGCCCAGACCCCTGTGATTGCTGGCTCTGCCACTGCCCAGGCCCTCAGATCACTGGCTCTATCCCTGCCCTACTACAGCCTCTGGCCAAGGCTACAGGCCTAGGCAGGTGACCCCCAGACCCCCATTTTGTCAGCTCCATCTGTGCTCAGGTCCCTGCGATCTCCAGCCTTGCCCCTGCCCAGGCTTGAAGCCTCTGGCCCAGGCCTTATACCTGGGTAGGGCACCTTCATACCCCTCCAATCACTGGCTCTGCCTCTGCCCCCTCCAATCACTGGCTCCACCCTTGCTTATGCCTGAGGCCTTTGGCGAAGGCCTCTGGCCTGGGCAGGGCATCCCCAGCCCCATCTGGTAATCTGTTCCCCCCCTCGGGCCCCCCTGCCTCCCCTACCTGGCTAACAAGACTGACCACTTCAGTGGCAGGGCTGAGCCAAATTGGATGTAGCCATCTTGTGGCTATGGGGACGGCCATCTTTTTGACTGAGTGACACCTAATTTGCATATTACTCTTTTATTAGATAGGATTAGGTAGAACCATGCACGCCCATGAAAGAAAAATGGGAACCTTAAAGTAAACACCTTACAGGGAAAATGAATAAATACTTGATTAGAAGACCATTGGTTAGCAGTCAACAGAAAGAAAGAAACTTCAATGACTTCCCTGTAAGTTTGGGTTGTCTGTAAACTCATTCTTTAAGCATCGGAAAGACGATTGATGAGGCCAGGTGATTAAGGAGACAAGGTAGCAAGTCAGCTAGAAATTGAATGGTTTATTACCCAAAGAAATCAGCAGAATGCTTTTCTGCGTACCTATGAAATAGCTGTCAGGGACACTTCCTATCAGAACATGGAACCATTTGGTGAAAGGTGATGGAGGAGTGCAGTGATTCACAAGGAGAAAGCAATGTTTTTTTCTTTTTTTTTTTTTTTT
>PVJC01035487.1:0-18234 GCA_004026665.1 Murina feae
GGGCTGGGGAGCACGGACAGACACGCGCACAGGCGGGCTGGGGGAGCACGGACAGACATGCACAGGGGGGCTGGGGGAGCACGGACAGACACGCGCACAGGCGGGCTGGGGAGCACGGACATAAGCATCCCAGGCACCATAGTTCCGTGTGGCAGACCCTGAGGGGCTTTGGGTTGACCTCCCACAGGCAGGCAGTTGGGGTGACACCGAAGCTCCCCTCCCCCTGGGGCAGCACCTCCCTGGCCGCCTGCTGGCCTCACTGACCCTCTGTTTTGTTTTAAGAAACGCTTGAAAGCCGCTGAAGCGGAGAGCAAGTTAAAGCAAGTTTATATCCCCAACTAGTAAGTGCTCTGCCCCGCCCCCGGCCGGGTGGGCACAGGTGGGGCCCGTCGAGGGCCCAGGTGCCTGGTGGGGGTGGCACGCTGCCCAGGCCGGGTCCAACTCCGGGCCGAGCCGAGTGCCAGGCCGGCAGCCGGAGCCTCCCCAGGAGCCACTCCAGGACGCAGTCGAGAAACCTCGCACCCGGGCCGGAGGAGGGGCGGCGCCCGGGAGCCCTGCCCCCGAGGACCTGCGCCCTGATGTTGGCGCCCGCGCCCCCTCTCTCCCTCCCCCAAGTAACAAGCCAAACCCGAACCAGATCAGCGCCAACAACGTCAAGGCGGGCGTGGTGAACGGCACGGGGGCGCCAGGCCAGACCCCCGGGGCCGGCCGGGCCTGCGAGAGCTGCTACAGTAAGTCCCGGCCCGGCGAGCCCAGCCTCCGCAGGACGCCCGCCCCACCCCGACCCCGACGGGGCCCGGGCCCCGGGGCCCTCCTCCCGGGGACACGCGGGGACACACAGGCGCGGCGGGCGGGCGGGCGGCCGCTGTGTGGCGCCCTCTGCCGTCGCTGGTTCTGCTTAAGAATCCGTCTATTTCCAACTTTGTTGTCCGTAGCCGCCCAGTCTTACCAGTGGTATTCTTGGGGTCCCCCTAACATGCAGTGTCGCCTCTGCGCGCCTTGCTGGACCTACTGGAAGAAATATGGCGGCTTGAAAATGCCGACCCGCCTCGACGGGGAGCGGCCGGGACCACACCGCAGCAGCATGGTAAGTGGGCCCCTCCCCGCCCCGCGCACGGCCCGTGGCCGGCCCGCGGTCATGGCGCTGTGTCGGGGCGGCGCGCCCCCTTCCGCAGAGCCCCCACGGCGTCCCAGCCCGGAGCAGCGGGAGCCCCAAGTTCGCCATGAAGACGCGGCAGGCCTTCTACCTGCACACCACCAAGCTCACACGCATCGCCCGGCGCCTGTGCCGCGAGATCCTGCGCCCCTGGCACGCCGCCCGGCACCCCTGCCTGCCCATCAACAGCGCAGCCATCAAGGCTGAGTGTGAGTGTGCTGCCCACCAGCTCCACTCACCCTGTCGGAGGGGGTGTGCGCAGGAGGGGGGTGCACAGGGTGTGCGTATGTGTACAGGAGGGTGTGTGTGTGTGCAGGAGGGTTTGTGTGTGCGTAGGAGGGGTGTGTGTGCAGGAGGGGTGTGCCCAGGAGGGGAGTGTGTAGAGGAGGGTGCACAGGCTGTGTGTGCAGGAGGCTATGTGTGCAGGAGGCTGTGTGTGCAGGAGGGGTGTGTGTGCAGGAGGCTGTGTGTGCAGGAGGGGTGTGTGTGCAGGAGGCTGTGTGTGCAGGAGGGGTGTGTGTGCAGGAGGCTGTGTGTGCAGGAGGGGTGTGTGTGCAGGAGGCTGTGTGTGCACAGGCTGTGTGTGCAGGAGGCTGTGTGTGGCCCGGGGTGCGGACCAGGGAGGGCCTTTGTGGCCTGAGCGCCTCAGCTGGCACCTCCGTCCAGCTTCGTGCCCACAGGGGGCCGGGCCAGGGGCCTTGGGGATGGCAGGGACCATCCCAGGCGTGTGCGTGCACACACACACACACCGCATGGTGCCCACCCCGCGTGGTCCCACAGGCACGGCACGGCTGCCTGAAGCCTCACAGAGCCCGCTGGTGCTGAAGCAGGCCGTGCGGAAGCCCCTGGAAGCTGTGCTCCGGTATCTCGGTGAGCTCGCCTCCCCTCCCCCCCTCCCCTCCTCTCCCCTCCCCTCCCCCAGCTGCTCCTGTGGTGCCAAGCCAGGATGGCATTCTCCGTGGCCACCTAGGGGAGGAGGGTCCCCAAGAGCAGGCGTGCTGGGTGGGGCATGTGCAGCTGCGCAGGGAGGGCCTTCGTGGCCTGGGAGCCCCGAGCACCTCAGCTGGCGCCTCCGTCCAGCTTCGTGCCCACAGGGGGCCGGTCCAGGGGCCTCGGGGCGGCAGGGCTCACTCGGCCGGCTCGGGGCGGCCCCTGAGTCAGTGGAGGTGACTTTCCGCCTGTGAAGGACATTCCGGAGCGGTGAGCTCAGTGTGCCCACTCAGACCCAAGTGGCTTGGCACCGCTGGCTCCCTGGGGAGGAGGCAGCTCCTGAGTCGGCAGTGGGGGGCGGGGGGACACATCCTGGCCCAGCCTCGGGGCCGTTAATTCATCCTCTGGCCGGCGGCCAGCCCGCTGCCAGCAGCCCCGGTGGCCTGGACGTGGAGGCCTCTGATGGGCCTGCTGGCTTATGTCTTTGTCTGCAGCCTGTGTTCCTGGCCCTGATCCGGCCAGTCGGCTGGGCTGGGGTGCGGGGAGCGGCCTGAATGTGGGTGCGGTGGTGGGGCCTCCCCGGGGGCCATGGCCAAGGTCATCCTCAGTCGAGGAGTGGCCTTCACAGGCTCCGTGATGTCGCTCCCACAGAGACACACCCCCGCCCCCCTAAGCCCGACCCTGTGAAGAGTGCGTCTGGGGTGCTGGGCGGCCTCACCCCTGCCAAGGCGGCCCCGGTCATCAACAACGGCTCGCCCACCATCCTGGGCAAGAGGAGCTACGAGCAGCACAACGGTGTGGACGGTGAGTCCCGCCGGCGGCCAGCGGGGCCCGGGGCGCGGCCGGCGCAGCCTGCAGCCCAGCCCACCCGCGCCCCAGCCCGCGCCGCTGACCGAGTTCTCTCTCCCTCTCTCCCCCGCCGTCGGGCGCTGCCAGGCAACATGAAGAAGCGCCTCTTGATGCCCAGTAGGGGTAAGGCCCGGGTGGCCGCTGCGCGGAGCTGTGTGTCTGCTCGCGTGGGGGCGTGGCCGGGAGCTCAGGGCACGTGCGTGGGGCAGTCCATGGGGGCCAGGCCGCGGCCCCCCCACTTCACTTGCCTCTTGGCAAAGAGCTCGGTGCTGCCGGCGCTTCGGCGGCCCAGGGGCTCACCCCGGGCCCAGGGCCTCTGCCCTCGGGCCGCCCGTCCTCCCGGCCGGCGCCTGGTCCGTGGACTGTCCTCGTGCGTGTTGCCCTGGCGCCCGCTGCCTGCTGCGCTGTCTGCATTGCACTGTGACTGCCGCATGCCCTCCGCCTCTGCTCTCGTGGTCGCCGTGTTGTGCCTGCAGCTCGCGTGCGCCCTGCCTGGGGGTGGGGGTGATGGACGGAGCTGTGGGGGGGCTGCCAGGCCCAGGTGGGCGCCGGGGCTCCGAGCCCTCAGGGGAAGGGGACTGGGCTTGGGGACGGGGACACGGCCGCCGTGGGGTCCTCTCACCATGCGTGGGGTTGGCAGCGGCTTCAGGAGGGGCTCTTGGAGGTCCAGGCCCTGCCCGTGGGCTCCAGGCCCTGCCTTTGCTCCTTAGTGGGAGGAAGGCATTGAGGGCTGTGGGGCCGTCAGCCTGGGCTGTAGACACCTGCACAGGGGAGTGGGCCAGCCCAGGTCGGGTCGGCCCATAGCAGCAGCCACATGGGGTGGACGGAGCCATGAGGAAAGGGAGGATTCGGGGAACGTGCCCTGAGCTCCTGCCAGCCCCTTGGATGGGCAGTCGGTGGCACCCTGGCACCTTGGGGCAGTTTGGCTGGAGGGTGGCTGGTGCCCTGGGGGCTGGCCAGACAGTTGCGGGGGGACCAGGCTCAGCACCTCAGGGCGTGGGCCTGGCTGGGCCAGCATGGGGGCCGCCACCCAGCCGTCTCCTGGGCACACCTCTCCCCACACACGCCCTGTGGGCGCAGGGGCCGTCAGCTGGTGCCCTGGGCTTCGGGCTCGTTTTGTGAAAGCGATTAACACGCAGGCGTGTGGAGTCCGTGTGCACTTGTGGGTTTTTCCAAAATTGGGTGCTTCCGTGTCACCTGTCGAGCGTGTGGTCCTGAGCGCTGGGCAGGGCCAGCCCCACCTGGGACCTTAACTCACTAACTCCTGCCCCTCACTCTGCGCCCGCCTCCCCGCCTCCCCCGGGGCACGCGCCCACACTAACGCTCCGTGTTTTCTTCTCTCCACAACCCGTCCCTTTTGGTAGGCACTTACCTGGGTAAGTAGTGCCGGGGCCCCGCCCTCACCTGGGCAAGTCACACACACTCACACACACGGACACTCGTACACACGGACACTCATACACATGGACACAAGGACAGTCACACATTCACACACATGGATACTCAGACACATGGACATGCTCACACGGACACGGGCACAGTCACACACATTCACACACACGGACACTCAGACACACGGACACTCATACACATGGACACACGGACACAGTCACACATGGTCACAGTCTCACACACAGACACTCATACACATGGACACTCATACACACGGACACTCATACACATGGACATGCTCACACAGACACATGGACACAGTCACACATTCACACACACAGACACTCATACACATGGACACAGTTACACATTCACACACACAGACACTCATACACATGGACACGCTCATGCGGACACATGGACACATGGACACAGTCACACACACGGACACTCATATACATGGACACAGTCACGCATTCATACACACAGACACTCATACATATGGACACACTCATATGGACACAGTCACACACACAGACACTCATACACATGGACATAGTCACACATTCACACACACAGACACTCATACATATGGACACGCTCATACAGACACAGGCACAGTCACACATGGGCACATTCACACACACAGACACTCATACACATGGACACTCATACACATGGACACGCTCACAGTCACATGGACACATACATGGACACAGTCTCACACACGGACACTCATACACATGGACACGCTCACACAGACACATGGACACAGTCACACACAGAGACACTCATACACATGAACACGCTCATATGGACATAGTCACACACACAGACACTCATACACATGAACACGCTCATATGGACACAGTCACACACACAGACACTCATACACATGGACACATGGACACATGGACACAGTCACACACACAGACACTCATGTACATGGACACACTCATATGGACACAGTTATACATTGACACACAAAGACACTCATATACATGGACACGCTTACACAGACACATGGACACAGTCACACACACAGACACTCGTACACATGGACACACACACAAACATGCCCAACACATGGGCAAAGGGAGGCGGTGTTGGCCCTGACTCTGCTCAGGCTCTCACCCCACATGCATGTGGAGCCTGGGCCTCGGGTGCGGCCGGGCCGGGCGTCTGTCCGGCCTCCTGGGTGTGAGCGCGGTGCCGAGGAGCGGCCGTCTGCGAGGGCAGCTGTGCTGGGCGGGCCGGTCCCGGGAGCCGGGCCTCCTGCCGGCTGAGTCGGCGGCACGGCCTGCGTGTGGGCCCGGGCTGCGGGTCTGAGGCCGACGCCCCCGGAGCCGGGGGGCTGCTGGCTGGGCCAGACCCAGGGCAGCTGAGACGCCTGACCCAGGCCTCGCCGGGGGTGGGCCGTGGGGGTGGGGTGGGCCCTGGTGGCCTCTCCTGCCCCTCCAGGCCAGCCGGGGGTGCTCAGGGTGGGAGTGCGGCCACATGCCTCATATTCTGTCCCCCTCTTGTCAGGCCTGACGAACCACGGACAGACCAGGCACATGGTAAGAGGGCGGGCACACGTGTGCACATGGCCCTGGGGCTTGGCGGGGAGGTCCAGGGAGACCTGCGGAGGGCAGGCAGCGGGTACCTGGGCCCTCAGGGTACCCCGGCCCCTTGGACTATTGGGTGCAGTGTGGAGGCCCAGGGCATCCCTCACACCTCCCCTCGCCCAGGGACCAAGCCGGAACCTCCTGCTCAATGGGAAGTCATACCCCACCAAAGTGCGCCTCATCCGGGGGGGCTCCCTGCCCCCCGTGAAGCGGCGGCGGATGAACTGGATCGACGCCCCCGACGACGTGTTCTACATGGCCACCGAGGAGACCAGGTGGGGCCCGGCCACGCGGGCGGGCGGGCGGGCGGGCAAGCACGGGGCGGCGGGCGCCCTCCTCACGCGGGCGCTGCACCCACAGGAAGATCCGCAAGCTGCTCTCGTCCTCGGAGACCAAGCGAGCCGCCCGCAGGCCCTACAAGCCCATCGCCCTGCGCCAGAGCCAGGCCCTGCCGCTGCGGCCGCCCCCGCCCCCGCCCGTCAACGACGAGCCCATCGTCATCGAGGACTAGCCGCCGCCCGCCCCGCCCGCGCCGACCCGGCCCGCCCCGCCTGCGCCCACCGCCCGCCCGGTTCCGGTAGTGCCCACCCGCCCTCCCCCGCAGAGAAGCCGCCCCGGCCCCGCGTGGGCAGAGCGCCCGGTCGGGGTCGGGGGCCGGGCCGTCGTAGCTTTGTGTTCCTTTTCGGCTGGAGCAGAGCGAGGGGCCGCCCGGCGCCCGCACCACCCGTGTGCGCACGGCGGCCGGAGTCGTGTTGTGTTCTGTTGAAGGTGCCGTTTTAAATTTTATTTTTATTACTTTTTTGTAGATGAACTTAAGCTCTGTACCTTACACCCGGGACGTCAGGGCCGCGCTGCCTGGCGGGCCGCCCCTTGTCTTTTCAAGTACTTTTCATATTAAAAAAAAACAAAGGAAAAAAAACTCACAAAAAAGAAAAACACCAGCAAGCCTTCGTGTGTCTCGTCTCAATTCCGCTCCCTGTGCGAGCCCCAGCCCCCGCCCCACCCCGCAGGCCACGCGCGCGGGGACCTGCTGGCCGGGCAGATCACCCCAGGCATCTCCCTGGCGCAGAGGACCCTCCCCCCCGCCCGAGGAGCCCCGGGGAGCAGTGTGTGGCCCCGGGCTTTCCTGGCCTCCCTCCCTCCCTCCTTCCAGTGCCCACACCTGCCTCCTTCAGGGCCTGGCCTAGCCCACCACCCTCTGGTGGGGCTCAGGGCCCTCATGGGGGAGCGGACACTGTCTGAGGCAGCCAGCACAGCTGGGGTGGCCGGCCCACCGTCCTACTCCTGGCAGAGCCCTGCCCAGCTGTCCAGGCTTCTGCCCAGTGCCATGGAGCTGGGGTAACCCCAGCAGGTGTGGAGTTTCCTCCCGAGAATTCAGATTTCAGCAAGGCCGTTCTCAGAAACCCTGCCTTGGGCATCCCCCCCCCCCCAGGCAGCGGCAGCCCCGCCCGCCCAGAGGGGGCCCAGGGGGAGAGACTGGGACTGGGGCTCCCCAGCCCTGCCTCCCGCTCCCCAGCCTCTCGGTGAGGCACGCACATCTCAGCAGGGGCTGGAAATAGAAGCCACTGCTCACTGCTGGGGAGATAAGGGGCGTGGGCCTCCCTCTGACAACCTGTGAGGGAAGCAGGGTGACAGGCCGGGGTGTCATGGGAGCGGTGCAGCATCCCTGCCCCCACAGCCCCGCTGCCCAGGACGGAGACCAGGAGGTGACCTTGAGAGCTTTCTGGGGGGAGGTGGGCAGCTCTGCCCAGGCCCTGCCCTCCAGCCCCCCAGCCCCCTTTCCCCCTGAGGCTCAGGGGCTTCCTCCCTGCCTGTTGCTGCCCAGGCTGGAGCAAGGTGGCCCCCACCCTTCCTGCTGGGCAGGCCCTGAGGAGTAGGCCCCCCTCAGGAATGGGGAGCGGGCACACACTGGAGAGCAAGGGCTGGGCCGCTGCCCCGTCCCCGGGCTAGAGTGGTCCCCACAAGAGCCCTGCCTGTCTGGAGGCCTGCTGAGCCTCCCACACCCGCAGCGGGAGCTGAGACCAGGATCCTGATGTCATCTGCCAGCGTTGCCAGGACGACAGGACACAGGAAGACTGGTGATCCGGTCGATGCCATGCCGCTGTGGCCCCAGGGGAGGGATCTGCCCCGGTGCCTGGCCGCCTGGCCCCACCACCTCAGCGCCCTGCCTGGTCTCCTGGAGCCTCCCTTGTCCCTGTCCCACCCTGTCACCCTCAGTGGCCTCAGGTGGACGCTGCTGCTCTGTGTTCATTGATGAGTGACCCTGCCCACCAGGTCCAGAACAGCCCTGGGGCATGAGAAAGCCTGTGGCCTGGGACTGTGGCTGGGGGCAGGGCACTGTCCGGCGCTCTCCAGGGCATCTAGCCAGGGCCAGATGCCATTCCTTGGACCCACCCCGGCCTCTCTCCAGGCAGGGCTGGGCCCGGGATCTCGCCCAGGACACCTGTGCGGGCCAGGCTGCCTCCACAGCGGTCAGTCCTGCGACTGTCAGGTGGAGTGGCAGGAGGGAGGGAGTCTGGCCAGGGCTTCCAAGTGGAGAGGGCACGGTAACTGCCACTTGGCGGGCACCTGGCACCGGGCCATGAATTAAATTATTCAGAGACACCTGAACCGGCCTGAGCAGGGAGCAGGCCGAGAATGAGTGACCTGGGGGAGCCCCACAGCTGGAAGGGGAGCCCGAGGCCTCCTATCTGCCTCCGGCTGGGCTGGCTCGGGGCCAGAGCCGGTGTGGTGGGGGCTGGTCAGGCTGGTCAGTCAGGCTGTGGGAGAATCTTGTTTCAGTGGCAGTAGGGTGTGTGTGTGTGGGGGGGCACCCCAAGGAGCAGGGCCAGGGCAGGGCGCCAGGAACCCTGGGTTCGGGAGATTGGGGACACTGGCTGCTCCTCCACTCCACTCGGCAGACACTGGTGAGGGACGCCCCGGGCCCCGCGCGAGGCCTCAGGCAGGAGAAGCGGGTGGGCATAGCCCTGACCACCGAGGGGTGCTGGTCCTGTCACCTGGGCCTGGGGGTCTGTCCATCAGAGAGGCTGAGGCTCAGCTGGGGCTGGAGGCCCAGAGAAGGGCCTGTGGTGAGGGGAGCTCCAGAGAGAAGTGTCCTCCGGGGACCCCCGCCCCGTGGGAGTGCGGGCGGGGTTGGGGCCAGATCCTCGGCCGAGCCGGGAGTGGCCGCAGCCCCTGCAGGGGGAGGGCTGCAGGGCCCTCGCCGCCCCCTCCCCCAACCAGGACGCTTTGAGGCCCTGAGGCTGGAGGTGGGAGGGAGGCTCTGGGCCCTGCCGGCGGGTCCGGAGGAGGGAAGGGAGGAGGGACGCGCCGGCCGGGCTCCAGCGGAGTGGGGGCAAGTTCTCGGAGGGCGCCTTCCCCGCGCTCCCCGTCCCCCCGCCGCCGCCGCCGCTCCGCCCTCCCGCCCCCGGCGGGCACCGAGCACCTTGCGCGCCCGCGGCGCCCCGCCCCGCCGCCTGTCGCGCTGGTTTTGGAAGCGGCGGGCGCCCTGCGCTCCACCCGCTGCGCCCTCGGCACCGCGCACGCTGGGGGGCGGGAGGCGGGGGGCAGGGAACCGGCCTCGGGCCGCGTGGCCGACCCGCCAGGAATCCGGCTCGGATCCCGCCGCGCGGCTGTTGCTATAGAAACCGAGCAACAAAGGGATGAGGGGCGCGCGACAGGGCGGGGGTGGGGTCCTGGGGGGAGCCCGGGCGCCTGGGCCGGGCCTGCCGTCGGGGCGTCAGTCCGCCTGACCAGGGGACGCCCTTCCGGACCAAGGCCCCGCTGGCCAGGACTCCCCCGAACCGAGGGGGCCGCGCTCTCCCCGCCCCGCCCCGCCCCGCAGCCCCGACGTTGCCATGGAAACAGGCGAGGCGCGGTCGGACCAGAGCAGAGGCCGCCGAGTGCGCGGGGCCGGGGGCCTCCAGGCGGGTCCAGCCGCCCCCGCCCCGTCGCCCGGCAGGTGCACCCCCGCCGCGGCAGCGCCCCGACTCCAGGCTGCGGGGCCCGGGAGGGCGGGATCCAGACGCCCCGCCCCGGCCGCGGAGCCAATGGGCGCGCGGACAGCCCGGCGGGCGGGGCGGGCGGGGCGGCCCGGGCGGCGGCGACGCGGAGACGGGCGCGGGCCGAGGGCGCGAGCCGACCGGGTGCACCGACGACCATGGCCTCCAAGTGCCCCAAGTGCGACAAGACCGTGTACTTCGGTGAGTGGCCGGCCTGGCCAGCGCCCCGCCGCCTGCCCCGGGCCGCCCTCGGCCGCAGACGGCGCCGCCCCGGGAGCCCCGTGCGCCCGGCCGCCGCCCTGGGATGCGCGGGGCCGTTGGGGTGCGGCCGGCGGGTGGAGCAGCGCCGGGTCGGGGGGCCGCCCCGCCCCCAGAGTCGGCCGGCGCGGGTGGGGCGGGCGCGCGCGGCCCCGGGATGGATGAGGCCGGACCTAGGGGGGCAGCGTCCCGAGTCCTGGGCGCCGGCGGGTCCGGGGCTCGGAGCGCCTCGCTTGCTCTCCCGACTTTCTGGGACCTTCCCCCGCGCACCCCGCCTCGCCTGCCCGCGCGCACATGGCCCCACAGAACCCCCAGCGCTCGCTCTGGCCGCAGCCCACGCGGGGCCGGGACAGGTCCGGGCTCGCTCTGGGCGCGGTCCACGCGGGGGCGGCCTTGGCCTCTTCGCCGCGCGTGTCCCAACCTGCGTCCTTGGTGCGAGTCCCCAGGACCTCCCCACGGGGCGCGGGTGACGAGCGAGTTCCCACGGCCAGCGCCCCCCCCCCCATCAGAACTGCCCAGGACAGACGCGAGCGGCGGGGAGGAGGGGGTCTGCCCGGGAGGGGTGCCCAGGCCAGGAAGCACCCCCCATCCCCTGCCCCCCGACGGCCTCGGTCCCCGCTCTCGCGTCCCAGCTCTGCTCAGTCAGACGCGCGAGTCCCTGCCCCACCGCCCCTCCACCGCCGGCCTGGAGGGGGGACCGGGCCAGAAGGCAGGATGGCCAGGAGGGGGGCGCGGACAGGGCCCCTTCCCTGGTCACTGTGGAGCAGTGGTCGGGCCGGGGTGGGGACAGGCCCGTGAAGGAAGCTGCCGGGCCTCCCTGATGACGGCCCCGGAGGCGGCCGGCCAGCGGTTGTTTGCTGTTCCCAGAGGGAGGGACCGGATTTGGCCTGGAGAGCCGCTGGCCTGGCCGGGAGCCGAGGGGCTTCCGGCCGCCGCCTCCCAGGAGCCCTCAGCCCTCCCAGTCCACCCCGGCGAGGGCTCCCACCAGGGGTGCGGGCCGGGGGACGCCCCCGGGTCCTCCTGCCCACCCTGCTGCCTACGACTTTGCCCCCAGCTGCCCTCCCGCTGGGTGGACAGTGCTGTGGACGAGGCGGAAAAAGGCGCTGCCAGCCTGGGCGGCCGGGCTCCTCGCAGGAAACAAAGGCGCTCAGACCCGCCCGCGGGTCCTCGCCCGGAGGCACTGGCGGCGGAGGGGGGGCAGGATCCTGCCCACTGCCCAGCAGGCTGCACCCCAGCACCCCCTCCTCCATAGCCAACACCTGAGTGTGAGCACAGTGACCTGGGGACACTGTGCCTTTGTGTCCCCAACAATGGGCGGCTGGGTGGGGTCCCCGTTCCTTTCCAAGCCATAGGCCCCATAGGCCCCATGAATCGTGTCTTCCCAGCTCCGCCAGTAATGTGCGGCTGTTGACCTGCCCGTGGGTCAAGGGTCACCCCTGCCCTGAGTGGCCAATCCCAGAACCCCCGGTGCAGGGTGGCGGTGGTGGCCCTGACCTGGCCAGGGGGACCGGGCGAGGGCTGGGCTGGCACGGTCCGAACGGCCTTGGGCTCCCGCCTGGCCCAGACATCACCTGTGAGAGGCGGACAGAGCTGCTGGTCCCCGGCCAGATTCCGCCCGGGGCGCAGGGCCCAGCCTGCCCGCACTCTCCACGCTGTGGGTCAGGCCCTTCCCGGAATTCCGGCTGCTGTCCTGCCTGCCTTCCTGCCCTCTCCTCGACCCTTTTCCTGCTGTGCATCCTGGGGAGCCTCCCCCCACTTCCCTTCTTTAGGAGATGGCCAGGCAGCCCCGGCACCATGGTGGGGGGATGGGGAGGGTGCCCAGCCGAGCCCCAGCAGCTGGTCCTAGACCCTGGGCTCCACAGCAGCAGCTGGAGGAAGTGGGGAGGGGGGAGGACTCTCAGGGCCAAGTGCAGACAGGCAGGCGTCCTGTCGTCCTGTCCTGTCCCTCCGGTTCCTCCTGGGGGTGGAACTGGCCTCCCCACAGGGGTCTGGAGGCTCAGGGCCACTCCCCTTGACCGGGGCCTCTGCCAGCTCCATCGGAGCCTGAGGGGGTTTGGGGCTGGTCAGGGGTGTGTGTGAGGAGGTGGGTGTGAGGGAGACGGAGGGGCAGGTGTGATGTTGGGGTTACTGAGGACACTCCGGCTCACAGCCCCGGGGCACTGAGGGCCACCCAGACCGGGGCAGTGAGGAGCAGGGGGTGCATGGCGGGCTCTGGCTCCTCTCGCCCCCAGCCGAGAAGGTGAGCTCGCTGGGCAAGGACTGGCACAAGTTCTGCCTGAAGTGTGAGCGCTGCAGCAAGACGCTGACGCCCGGGGGCCATGCTGAGGTGAGCCTCCCCCTGGGGCTGGGCTGGGGCCACACGGCTCTCCACACCCTCAGCTGGAGGGGGGGTCAGCAGGCCCAGGCACCTTCTCTCACCCCTTGCCCCGTGCCCCTCCACCTAGCATGACGGGAAGCCGTTCTGCCACAAGCCCTGCTACGCCACGCTGTTCGGACCCAAAGGTGAGCCCAGGCAGCCGCCCAGCTGGCTCTGTTCTGGCTGCCAGGGGAGGGTGTGTGTGTGGGGGGGTCTGAGGGGTCCTTTCCAGGACTGTCCCAGCCCACAGGGCACTGTGAAGAGGCATTTTCTTTTCAAAAAAATATTATTGCCCTGACCGGTTTGGCTCAATGGATAGTCAGCCTGGGGACTGAAGGGCCCCATGTTCGATTCCGGTCAAGGGCATGTACCTTGGTTGCAGGCACATCCCCAGTAGGAGGTGTGCAGGAGGCAGCTGATCGATGTTTCTCTCTCATCGATGTTTCTGACTCTCTATCCCTGTCCCTTCCTCTCTGTGGAAAATCAATAAAATATATTTTTTCAAAAAATACTTAAAAAGTATTATTATTGTCCTATCCGGTGTTGCTCAATGGATAGAGCGTCAGCCTGCAGACTGAAGGGTCTCAGGTTCCATTCCTGTCAAGGGCACGTGCCCTGGCTGCGGGCTCGATCCCCAGTCGGGGACATGCAGGAGGCAGCCGGTCCATGATTCTCTCTCATCATTGATGTTTCTCTCTCTCTCCCTTTCTCTGAAATCAATAAAAAATACTTTAATCCTGACAGGTTTGGCTCAGTGGATAGAGCGTCGGCCTGCGGACTGAAGGGTCCCAGGTTCGATTCCGGTCAAGGGCATGTGCCTTGGTTGTGGGCACATCCCCAGTGGGGGGTGTGCAGGAGGCAGCTGATCGATGTTTCTCTCCCATCATGTTTCTAACTCTCTATCCCTCTCCCTTCCTCTCTAAAAAATCAATAAAATATATTTTTTAAAAATACGTTAAAAATAAATAAAAGCCATTGTTGATTTCGGAGAGGAAGGGAGAGTGGGAGATAGAAACAGCAATGATGAGAGAATCATGGATCCGCTGCCTCCTGCACGCCCCTCACCAGGGATGGGGCCTGTGCCCTGGGCAGGAATCAAACTGTGACCTCCCGGTTCCTAGGTCCATGCCCAGTCCCTGAGCCACGCCGGCCAGCCGGGCTGAGGGCCATTATCTGAGGAGCTGGGTGCGGTGTCAGGCCCGGGTGGTGGGCGAGGGCAGGGGCCACACCCCCTCCCACTGTGCCTGCCTCCCCCCAGGAGTGAACATCGGAGGCGCCGGCTCCTACATCTACGAGAAGCCCACCGTGGGGGGCCCGCAGGTCACTGGCCCCATCGAGGTCCCCGTGGCCCGAGCAGAGGAGCGGAAGGCGAGTGGCCCCCCAAAGGGGCCCAGCAAAGGTGGGCTGGGCTCTGCGTCCAGGGCGGGTTCGGGAGCCCCTTGGCTGTCCTGACTCGCCTCCCCCCGCAGCCTCCAGCGTCACCACCTTCACTGGGGAGCCCAACATGTGTCCTCGCTGCAACAAGAGGGTCTACTTTGGTGAGTGAACGCGCGGAGCCCCGGCCTGGGGAGGTGCCCGCCCAGGGCCTCGCGTCACCACCTCCCCCTCCCCAGCCGAGAAGGTGACCTCTCTGGGCAAGGACTGGCACCGGCCCTGCCTGCGCTGCGAGCGCTGCGGGAAGACGCTGACCCCCGGCGGACACGCGGAGGTGAGGCTGGCCCAGGGTGGGGGGCCAGGCTGGACGGGAGGGGCACGTGGCTCCGCTGGGATGTCCGCGCTTGGCGGTGGGGGCTGCCCCCTGGTGGCCAGAATGGAGGCTGGGCGGCAATCGCGCTGTGGGCAGCCCAGGCCCCCACCACCAAGCCAGCGGACTGGACCTGGCTTCCGGAGCTTTGCGGGCCGGGATGTGTGTGAGGAGGAAGCCACCAGAGCGGGTGGGGACAGAGGCGCCTGGGGACCCCCACCTTACCCCCTCCTGCCCCCAGCACGATGGCCAGCCCTACTGCCACAAGCCCTGCTATGGAATCCTCTTCGGACCCAAGGGTAAGTGTGACCAGGCGGGTGGGGAACCTGGGGCTCCTCCCCACCCCTCCACACCCCCCCACCACCCCTGTTTTTGACCCCCTTCTCCACAGGAGTGAACACCGGAGCTGTGGGCAGCTACATCTACGACAGGGACCCCGAGGGCAAAGTTCAGCCCTAGGCCCCTGCCTGCCCAGGGCCCACTGCTGGGCTCTGTGTGGACAGTGCCCAGCTGCCCAGTTGGTCCGGGCCCAAGTCCAGGGCCTGCGTGTTGGGGGAGGAGGATGCCCACCCATTTCCCTAGGTGCCTGCCTATGCCCGCCCCACGACCCCTTTTTGTCCCTGGGCCTCCCTGCCTGTGTGACCCCACGTGTCTTCATGTCCGTCTGCTGGCCCCGTGTGTCCCAGCCTGTCCCCATGGGCCTGGGCGAGCCTCACTCTCCCCCTCTGCTGCCCACGCCCCCCACCGTTATTTATCTCCCTTTGCGGGGTGGCCGCAGCCACGCCCTGCGCTGTCCCAGGAGGGGCCCTCTGCTGTCTCCCAGGCTGCCTTCCAAGCACTGCCCACCACCCTCACCCCTCACGCGGCTCATACGCAACGCAGACTTTTGCTCAATAAAATGTTTGAGGATCAGTGGACCCAGCGCAGTGCTTCTGGCTGTGGGTGGGACCTGAGCCCAGGACAGGGCCCACGACCCCGTGCCACCCACAGGGGCCCCCGGCAGCCTGGCCCAGCTTCTGGGGCAGCAGGTCCTGTTCCCAAGGTGGGGGGTGGTAGGAGGGAGGCTGTTTTGAGCTGTGGTGCCAACACAGGGTGGTGGGGCGTGCGGGGCGGGAGGCCTCCTGGGAGTGGGGTCCAGGAGTGGAGAGGAGCCTCGCAGGCTGAGCCTGGGCCCCTGGAAATGCCGGCGCTGGGCGTTACTCAGGAGATGCCTGGGTTCATCAGACCTCAAGGTGCAGGAGCAGTCGGCCCCGGCACGGTGGCAGAGGGCATGCCACGTGGTGGGAGGAGACAGGAGAGCAGAGGAGGAAGGTGGATGGCATAAGCCTGGAATCCCGAGGGTTGGGAGGCGGATGGAGACTTCCATCTGCTGGGCTAGCCACCTGGCTGCCGTGGCGGTCAGCCTGCCTCAGCGTCGGTGGCGGCCCAAGGGCAGTGCCCGGCCGGCGTCCCTGAGTCTGGCTGCAGCGGGGGCGCAGTGTTTGGGACCCCCCCCCCTCTGGGCTGGGGGTCCAGCGCTCTCCCCACGTCAACCTGACCCCCTGGGAGCTCCAAGGAGTTTCCCTTTCTCTGCAGCTCCCGGGCGCCCCGCCAGAGGGCGCGCCTTCCCTTCCCCTGGGCGCCCGGGGGCAGGGACCGCGCAGACCGCCCCGGCCCTGCCCCGCGGTGCCCAGCCCCGGGCCCCCAGGTGCCTCCCCTCCCCGGAGGCCTGGTCGCCTCCGCGCCCCGCACCCTGGCCCTGGCCACGGGCCCCTCCCCCGTCCACCGCCCAGTTGGCGGCTCCGGCTGAACCTGATGCCAGGCCCTTTGTCCGACGGGCAGCCATCCGTGTCCCTGGGGGCGGAGCGGCCGGCTCCGATGTCCAGTAAGGCCCGGCCCCGCCGGGCGCCCAGCGTTCCCCGCACCCGGCCAGCGCAGGGGGTGCGGCCGGAATGTGAAGGGCGGGCGCGGGGAGAGGGCAGGTAACCAGGCCCCGGACAGGCAGGGGCGCCGACGCGCGCTCCGAGGGGCCGGCACCGCCCCCCTCCCCGTCCCAGCCTCCGGGTCCCAGCCTCCCCGGGGGGAACGGACGGCCCCGGCGCCCCCGCCGCGGCCCAGGGGCGGCTCCCGGTGTCCGATGGGAAATTCCAGGCCTCCCTCGGGAGCCTGCAGTGGAAACTATGCGGGAGGAGACGCGGTGCCGGGCGCGCGGGGCCCCAACCTGGGGGGGCGGGGGGGACCCATCTGCAGGGAAGGCCCCGCCCGGCCCCGCGGGGCGGAGGGAGCAGTGGTCGCCCGGCCGCGGAGCGCCCCGCCCCCGCCGTCTGGCCCGGAGGGCGCGCCCCGCTTCCTGCGGCGGAGGGTGACGCGCGGCCGTGTTTGTGTCCAGGGAGTTGTCATGGAAACCGGGGCGGGGCCGCCCCTGTGGGGCTTGGCGAGGCGTCCCTGGCGCGAGGGTGGGGGCCGCGGAGCCCCCCAACAAGACAGGTGCTTCCTTCTCCGGCTTCCGAAGTCCCGGACGCATCCACAAGATTTAGGGGACGTGCCCCAGCCGGTTGGCTCAGTGGGTAGCGCGCAGGCCTGCGGGCCGAAGGCTCTCCGCTTCCGTTCCTGTTGAGGTCACATGCCTGGCTTGTGGGCTGACCCCGATCGAAGATTCTCTCATCATGGATGTTCCTCTCTCTCCCTCTCCCTTCCTCCCTGAAGTAAACAAAAAGATATTTTAAAAACTAAGGATGCACGACCCCTGACCCCTGCGCAACCAGTGAGGCGGCCCTGAAATGCCATCTGACCACCAGCTTGCTGTCCCCCCCAAAACCCCATCCTGCTCCCCAACTGTCCCCCACCTCCCACTGGTCCAGCTTTCCCATGACTCCTGGCCAGGCCCCTCTAGGTCCCTGCCGCACCACCCTACCTCTGACCTGGGCCGGTGGGGCACCCGCAAGTTCCCTGAGGCCCCCGATTCTCTGGGCAGCCCTCCCCTGCTCCCCGTGGACCCCGTGCAGCTCAGACTGGATTGCCTGAACTTCTCAGGAGGGTGGGTAGGAACTGGGGAGCATGACTACCTCGGTCCTGGGTCTGAGCACCAGCTCGCTGCCCATTGGCTGTGCCCTGGGGCTGAGTGCCAGTGCCCCTGGGGGCGAGGTCAGGCGAGGGCTGATGGTTCCAGGGCCAGGTGTGGGCAGCACATTTTCCCAGGCCGGCCTGGCTGTGGGCTGGCTGTGGGGGTGGGCTCGGGGCCACCAGCAGGCCCAGCAGCTGGCCTGGTGAGGGTGGAATTCGAGGCAATTTGCATGGGCTCTGGCTCCAGCACGCAGATTCCTGGACCCAGGCTCAGCTGCGCTGTGGGGAGGCCAGGGCCGAGGTGCCCCTCTGGCCTCTCTGTGGACCCCAGGCTGGCAGACGGAGCTCACGGCTGCAGTGCCCCCGCCCTCTGCATGCCAGGCACTCCCCAGAGGAGCCTTCCTCCCATACGGCCCCAGCAGAACCTTTCTGGGAAAGGGCATCTGTCTGTCCCGCCCCCAGGCCTCAGGGCCAAGAGGGGCGTTGGGCCCAGCAGGCCTGCCCTGGGACCAGGCCTTGGGGCAGACAGGGGTTCCCCGGAGACGAGCTGCTGAAAATAGGCCCTGGGAATGTCTGAGTCCCCCACTGGGCTAGGCCTGGGGGCGGGGGGGCGGCAGGGCTGAGCGGGAGGAGCTGCTCTGGTCTGCACGCTCGTCCTGGGCACGTGCAAGGGCAGAGGACGTTCTTACACCTGTCCACACCCCTGCTCATTGGGACCAGCCCAGCCAGGCCGCAGACCTGGAGGCCAGGGCGGGGCGCTGGGTGTGGCTTCAGGGGTGAGGCCAGAGCGCGTGCCTGCGGCCCTGAGGAGCAGGACTTTCCCCGTGGGCTGCTGTGTGGATTCCTCAGAGGTCACTGGGCCCAGCCCTGCCACCATGCCTACGGGCCCACGGGGCAGGGTCCTGCCTGGTTCCCGCCTG
>PVJC01035488.1:5551-18340 GCA_004026665.1 Murina feae
GCCAGCAGGTGGACTTCCTTGAGGGGTCCCAGACTGTGAGAAGGCACAGGCCAGACTGAGAAGACTCCTCCCCCCCCCCCCCCCCCCCCCCCCGTGCACAAATTTTTGGGCACTGGGCCTCTAGTTCTCATATATTGCTGAATTAAACATAATAACATAAAGTACAATTATTTCAAACTGCTTATATTTTTAAAATACATCTTTTATTACCATTTTATAATTTGTTCTTGGTCTAAATAAAACTTTCTCATGGATCTAAGTTCTATTTTTACCTCTCACAGAGCAATAGCAAAGGATTATGTAAATACATTGAGCATGTCATTCTCTTGTGTCTGGAAAGAATATAGTTTATTCTTTGTTATTCCCTTTAGTAGTTGACTCTAATAACTATTTTAAAAGACTATGTTTTGAAGTAATCTAACTAGAATAAAGTTCTAAATAATATTTGAAATCTTTTTAAAGTAACTCAAGTTTAATATTTTCTTAGAAATAGTCCTTAAGTTGTAAAGCTAGGATTTAGGTTACATTTTCACTTATCTTGCTCATCTTTTTGTAAAAAATTTAAAAAAATAATTATTAAAACCAATGGCCAAATTTTACAATTCATATTTAGATTCCAAAGGTAATTTTTGAGTTGTTTAAAAAAAAATAATATCCTTAATATTAATACAGTATAATCAATAATCTTATATTTTACCTTCCTTTAGCAGGCAATGGAATGAAACACTAAAGAAGCAACAATAAAAATTACATTATTCTTGTTGGTAATTATTTACTTGACTCTGGTATATCAAAGTTTCTGGCATAAACCCTTATTTTTTTCGCCTCAATTTAATACAAAGGATTTTTCTTGTCAGAAAAAAAGTATGGCAACTCATATTTCCACTGAGTATTAGTAAAGCTATAAAATAAACATCTTTATGGTAATAATTAGCAAAGAACTTTTTATTACATTACTAGCCACTTTGAGAATTATGGAAAATATTGTTTGATGTCTATTTTAATACTCAGTTTCAGCTCTCCTCGCCACCCACCCAAGGGTTACTGATTATTTAAATAGAATCTCATGTGCTCAGTTTCATCACTTATCTATTCTGATAAAACAAGTACAGAATTGTAATTAATTTTGGAAAGCTCCCCTATATTCCCGTTGATCTAAAAGGCTGAAAGGCATATGCAGACTACACACATAACATACAATAAGAATAAATGGGCAACACACTTGCACTAAATAAAGAGAGCTAAGGAAAGAGAAAGCAATCTCTGGCTGCAAACAAGAAGTGAAAGGAAGTCTGCCCTATAAGCCGTAGTTTGAAGGTGTGCCTTCTTGCACAGATATTACTGTTAAGGATGGAACATATATAGTCAAAGCATTTAAGGGAGTATGGCTAATCTTTGGTTGACCACCTAATTATACTGGCAGGTGTTAACTCCAAGAAACCTGGATGAAAAAATTAAAAAAGATACAAACAAAACAAACAAACCAGAGAATT
Organism: Murina feae; assembly: GCA_004026665.1. Classification (NCBI taxonomy): domain Eukaryota; kingdom Metazoa; phylum Chordata; class Mammalia; order Chiroptera; family Vespertilionidae; genus Murina; species Murina feae. The sequence continues at coordinate 7,045 of PVJC01035488.1, forward strand.
AGAGAGCTGTGACCACACACCATAGAATACAAGATCTACTCCAAATTCAGTATTCTTTTATAAGCCTACATTTTCAGACAAAATATAAAAATTGAATCTAATTTTATTTAGCAGGTTAATGCTAGTTACATTGGAGATTGAATATATATTTTAAAATCTTTAATAGATTTAATATCAAAAGTATTAGAATAGTGCCCCACGAAAGAACAAAATGTCAGTGGCTATATATGCACTTTTTTCTGTTATCTATCTACCTATCTATCTATCACCTATCTATCACCTATCTCTCTATCTAACCTATCTATCTAATCTGTCTATCTGGAAAACTGAAGAGTGAATAAGGGAAAGAAAAAGAATAAAATAGGAAAAGAGAAAGAGATAAACACTTATTAGAACTTTGAAAATATTGATGTCTTTCACTGTATGCCCTTAGGTTAAATCACTGTTTTTATGTGTATCAAATAAAATGTAAAGTTAAAGTTATTTTCTTTGTGGTGTGTGTGTGTGTGTGTGTGTGTGTGTGTGTGTGTGTGTAAGCAAACAAGAAACAATTCGCAGCTTATAGTCCATTTTAACCATATGATTTTGTACTTGTGAACATATTTTCAGATTCATATTGATCCTATCTCTGAAGAGGCCACTGAACCTATCACACATGTAGAAATTGCTTCTTAGTGGAAGAGGCTTACTGGGCAATTACTACATTGACTAAGGAGCAAGGAGGCTAAGTCCCCTCTTAACACAATTGTTATTTCATTGACAAGTGTTAAGTGAGAGACAGTTAGTGCCTAAGGACACAGGAATGATTATCCTCTCCTGGGGATGAAGCATGCTGTTCTATGGAGGCTTGAATTCAAGAATAAATCATTGCAATACTCTTGGCAGCAGTATGGATCAATTGTTTTAAAAAAATGATCCCATATACTAATGTCACAATAAAAAATAAGCTAATATTATCATACTAGGGGCCAGGTGCATGACATTTGTGCATGGGGGGGGGGTGTTCCTCAGCCCAGCCTACACCCTCTCCAATCTGGGATCCCCTGAGGGATGTCTGACTATCTGTTTAGGTCCAATCTCCAACTGCTGGCTCCCAACCACTTGCCTGCCTGCCTACTTGATTGCCCCTAACCACTTCTGCTTGCCAGCCTGATCACCCCTAACTGTCCTCCTCTGCTGGCCTGATTGCCCACAACTGCCCTCTCCTACCGGCCATCTTGTGTCCACATGGGGATGGCCATCTTTGAGCACATGGGGACGGGCATCTTGTGTGTTGAAGTGATGGTCAATTTGCCTATTACCTCTTTATTATATAGGACTAGGGGCTGGTGCACAAAAATTTGTGCACTCGGGGGGGTCCCTCAACCTGGCTTGTGCCCTCTCACAATCTGGGACTCCTCAGGGGATGTCCACCTGCAGGTGTGCCTGGCTAGCCTGAGTGAAAGGCTAATAGCTGTTTGCAGGCTGGACAAGCCCCCCAGTGGGGACCTCATCCCATGTGGCTGTAGCCAGCCTGGGTGAGGGGTTGAGGGCCATTTTCAGGCTGCCCACAGTCCCTCCAGGGTTTGGGTCCCTACTGGGGTGCCTGGCCAGCCTGGGTGAGGGGATGAGGGCTGTTTGCAGGCTGGCCACAGCTCCCATTGACCCAACATCTAAGCAAGGCTGGCTGGAATCAGGTTTCTATTGTTTATTTATCTTCTATAATTAAAACATTGTTGCCTTGAGAGGAAGGCCACAGCCAGCCTAGGCAGGCAGTTTCCTTCATTGTTGGTGAAAGGAAGCCTCCTGTTTACTTCAGCTCCATGGCTTCTATAATTGAAACATTGTTGCCTTGAGCAGAGGCCCAGCCGGCCTAGACAGGCAGTTTCAACTCTATCGCTGGTGCAACAGAAGCCTCCTGTTTGCTCTGGCTCCGTGGCTACCAGCCACCATCTTGGCTGGGTTAATTTGTACATAGCCATTATGATTGGCTGGTGGGCATGGCTTGACTGGTGGGCATGGCTTAGGTGTCTCAGGGTAATGATTAATTTGCATATTACTTTTTTATTAGATTAGATTGCCTTTTTTCCTCTTTTTAATGAAGATTGATTTTAAGTTGGATACCATGGCCCACAAAAAAATCCTTATACAATTTCAAAGTCTAAATTTATAATAAGACAAATTTACCCATAAGAAAATAATTGTTATTAGTTATACTAGATGCCCAGTGCACAAAATTCTTGCATATGTGTGTGTGTGTATGTCCCTTAGCCCAGCCTGCACCCTCTCCAATCTGGGACCCCTTGAGGGATGTCCAACTGCCCATTTAGGCCCAATCCTCACGGGACATTTCTCTCATGATCCAGGACTGCTGGCTCCTAAAAGCTCGCCTGCCTGCCTGATTGCCCCAACCGCTCCCCTGCCAACCTGATTGATGTCTAACTGCTCCCCTGCTGGCCCAATTGCCCCAAACTGCCCTCCCCTTTCAGCCTGGTCACCCTTAACTGCCCTTCTTTGCCAGCCTGGTCATCCCTCACTGCTCTCCCCTGCTGGCCTGGGTGCCCTCAACTGCCCTCACCTGCAGGTCTGGTTCCCCATACTGCCTTGCCCTGCAGGCCTGGTCCCCCCCAATAATCCTCCCATGCAGGGCTGGTCACCCACAACTGCCCTCCCCTGCCAGCCATCTTGGGGCAGCCATCCTGTGTCCACATGAAGCACCCATCTATGACCACAAGGGGGCGGCCATCTTGTGTGTTGCAGTGATGGTCAATTTGCATATCACTCTCTTATTAGATAGGATTAGCTGCAGTACCTAGTGTCAGTGGGAAGAGTCACACACATCCCAGTGTCTGTGTATTTAGTGCAAGTGTGCTGCCCATTTATTCTTATTGCATGATAAATACTAAGTGGACTTGTTTCCAGGATAAAAATATTCACATTTTGAGGTAGAATGTACTTAACCCCATCAGAGTAGTGTGAAGCATTCAAAATCAAATATTACCGTTAATTGCTGAAAGGTTTCAGAAAAAGTTAACAGTAAATGTATCATGAAAAATTTTAATTATGATTAGGGTAAATTAAACTGACAGTTACAGTCCTGTTAATAATAAAACAATCAATATTAAAATGCAGTGTTAATTCTACATGAGAATGAGTTTGAATGAAAGGGCATAAGATTTAAAGTGCCATCTTAATAGATGTCTAAGATGAGGATATATTGCAGTAAAAATGACAATCAAGCCCATCATTTGGACTTTGCAAGCTGATTTGTTCTAATCCTAATAAAAACTCAGCAAAGTAATATAATTGACCACAGAAAACACATGATATGTAAATCTATTCCTTTGAAAACAGTTATGCACAGAAAACAGAAGGAGATAAATTTTCCAGAAAATCATATTAAGCAAGTAGAGAGACAAAAAAGAAAATATCATTTGGTTAAAAATAAAAATCCCACCAAAACTGAGACTCCATGGTTGCTATACATATAACATTGTAATTGTACTAAATCCGGATTACCTCCAGACTTGACCACTAAGAATGAATTACAGTTAGATATGAACATTCTACACCAGAGCATGGCTGTGTGAATGTGTACCATACTATATGAGTGAAAGAAACCATATGATAAATAATCAGGATTATCTATTCATTAGGAGTCTTTCTATGCCCGCCTCTTGAAGAATGATTTGCAGAGACAGTTTTTGTGTGTAAAACAAAGTGGTTCATTTTATGTTTTGCAGAAATAACTATGAAATACCCATTAATTCTTTATATTGCATTTGATATTACACAGAGATAATATGTACAAGTATAATCTTTTTTTTACAAAAAAATAAACTTCTGAAAAAAGTTGCTCTCTTGCTTTTGAAGCAGAGTTGAATGAATATTGTGTTTTAACTGACAAGATGACTTAACACTGGGTTTCCCCTCAGTAAAGTCATTTATCTAAAGTTATGCACTTTTAATTAAGGTGTAACTAGCTGCTATGAAAAAGTGCAATAGATGTTTGCAACTGAACATTTTTTGTTTTTTGATAAGTTTAATTTCAAATAATTAGTTTAGGAAAACACGGCATCTATTTCTATTCTTGTAGATTTACTTATAAATTAAGTATTCTATGTAGTATATGAATTCCGTGGGCTCAAAGGATATTTTTTACATAGAGAATTTTTGAGACTTTCTTATAAACAAGGCTTTGGTGATAAGGCAAAAGGAAATTAATGCCTGTATGAGAAAGAGCCCAAATTAGCTCACCTTTTTTTATAGTCAGAAGACTGTGGATATTAATTTATCAGGTACATATAGAACTAAATACATGAAGTCTATGAATTTTTATTTCTTTTATTTTTTATTTTCCAATTACAGTACATTCAAGATTATTTTATATCTGATTCAGAAGTAAAGCCAAGTGGTTAGACAATTTATATAATTTATGAAGTAATTCCCTCCGATAAATCTAGCATTACTTGGCACCATATCATAGAATGATGTAAAAAAAATGCATAGGGTCAATTCATGGGAATTAAATACTTATTGAATATTTTATTGATCTTGTACTAGAAACATATGATATGAGAAACAAGACAGTCATATTCTTTAAAATGCATAGTTATGCACTGTAGAGAAGTGAACAGGCAGTTGTAATGGAAAGGGATAATGCTTTGATGAGAAAGTGCTAAGAGTCTTATAGTATCTTTGAGAAAATACTACCAATGCACTCTTTGCCAAATTACAAAAGGAAAATTACTCTAAGTGAAATTAATGCCCACATGTACACAGCCTGATACTGTGTTTCAGGAAAAGAATTATAGCGGAACAGGAAATATTTGTACCATCGTGATTCTATTATATTTGAAAAGTGCCTTCTGCACACCCCCTACTGAGGATGGAGCCCATAATCTGACATGTGCCCTGACCAGAAATCCAACCTGTGACCTTCTGGTGCACAGAACAAAGCTCAACCAACTGAGCCATACCTACCAGGGATAGTGCCATTTGCAACAACATGAAGGGACCTTGAGAAGGTTATGCTAAGTGAAATCAATCAGTCAGAAGAAGCTAAGAACCATATGATTTCCCTCATGTGGGAAATAAAACTGAGACTTGTGCACACAAACAGCAGTGTGGTGGTTGCAAAGGGACAGGAGTGGTGGGTGAAGAGAGGCCTAATGCATGGTGACAGGAGGAGGTTTGATTTTGGGTGGTGGGCACACGGATCTTGTAACATAGAAACCCATACCTGAAACCTGTATGATCACAAATAAATTTAATTAAAAATAAGTAAATAAAGGAATCGTCATTGATAACTGAAAACTTGACATAAATGAAGCTGTTTCCTATGAATGTAATACTCATATTTACTGCACTAAAACAGCTTTACCATTAATGTTTTTAATTGCCATATCTAATGATAAGTTTTAAAAGCTTACGTTTGTTGAGCACTTATTATGTTCCAGGCAATTTTCTGAAATCAACTACAAATACAAACTGACTAAAGACTCACAACAATATTATAGAGTTGGATCTGCTTTCATTCCCATTTTTGTAAGGAAACTGAGTACAAAGAGAAAATGAAACTTCCAAAAGTTGCTGTGCAGTTAGTGGGCAAAGCTAGGATTCAAGTTAAGTCTAGAAATATGTTCTCTTATGACACATGCTAAGTACATTAAAATATCAAGTTTTACATTGCCCCTAGGCCTCTTAGTTTATTAAATCAGTTTATTAAATCAATGTCCTAAGCATAAAATTCTTATTCATAGGTAGCCAGTATTATATTATAGGATAAAATTATAACCAGGTTTTTAAACTAAATATCATTATAATGATTTTTCCAAACAGATGTCTTCAGGCTACCCTATCCTATCTAATAAGAGTAATATGAAAATTAGGCATCACTCAGTCACAAAGGTGGCCAAAAGATGGCAGCGCCCATAACCACATCCTATCTAATAAAAGAATAATATGCAATTTAGGTACCACTCCACTACAAAGATGGCCACCACCATGGACACAAGATGGCGGCGCCCAGTCCGACTCAGCCCCACCACTGAAGTGGTCAGGCCTGTTAGCCAGGCAGGTGGCGGAAGAGGCAGGGGGTCTGTGGGGCAGAACAAGTGATCAAGGAGGCTGGGGGTCCCCTGCCCAGGCATAAGGCCTGGGCCAGAGGCCTCAGACCTGAGCAGGGGCAAGGCCGAAGATTGCAAGGACTTGGGCTCCGCAGAGCCAGCAATAGGAGGGGCAGGGGCAGAGCCTGCGATCCCAAGGGTCAGGGCACCAGTGGAGCCAGCAAAGCAGGGGTCTGGGGATCCCCTGCCCAGGCCTGAAGCCTTGGCCAGAGGCTCCAATAGGGCAAGGGTGGATCTGGCAAGGCAGGGGCCTGGGCAGGGGCAGAGCCAGTGATCGGAGGGGCAGGGGTGGAGCCTGCAATGCAGGGGTATAAGGGTTCTCTGTCCAGGCCTGTAGCCTTGGCCAGAGGCTGCCAGTGGGGCAAGGGCAGAGCTGGTGAGGGCAGGGGGCAGGATCAGAGCCAGTGATTGCAGAGGCTTAGGCTCTGTGAAGCTGGCAATCAGAGAGGCTTGAGGGTCCCCTGCCCAGGCCTGCATCCTCGGCCAGATGTATGCAGGGGTGGAGCTGGAATTGGAGGGGCAAGGGTGGAGCTGGTGATCAGAGTGAACTACAGAGGAAACACCTTTTCATACCACTCATTGACTAAGCTCCCTGTATGCCACTGGTAATATTTTTATAACTTGGGTAATAAGAATCCGAAAAGGCAATCTAGGGTTTTTACATCACAGTCCTGGAGAAAAAATTATAGTCCACTGCTGAAGGGCTAAGAAATGTCATATCCTGCCCTAGCCGGTTTGGCTCAGTGCATAATGCCTCAACCTGCTGACTGCAGGGTCTGGGTTCAATTCTGACCAAGGGCATGTGCCTAGGTTGCAGGCTCCTCCCTGGCCAGGGCCCAGGTCAGGGCATATGCAAGAGGCAACCATCAAAGTGTTCCTCTCACTTTGATGTTTCTCTCTGTTTTTCCCTTCTCTACCACATTCTCTAAAAATCAATGGAAACATATCCTCAGGTGAGGATAAGAAAGAAAGAAAGAAAGAAAGAAAGAAAGAAAGAAAGAAAGAAAGAAAGAAAGAAAGAAAGAAAGAAAGAAATGTCATATCCTATGAAAGACACATCTTGAAAATGCCTAAAGAAAGTTGTCATTTTTTCATGGTGAAGGGACTGGAGTCTGTTTTGATGAAAACACCTTGGTGGATGTGGTGACTGGCAGTGGCTGCAGCAGCGGGATGATGAGGCTGGTGGCTTCTCCTGATTAGCCTGATCGCCTCCCACAAAGGGAGGCCAGACTGTGGCTTAGACCCGTTCCCCAAGGGGAGCAGGGAGTGAGCCTAAGTCGTCAGTAGGACACCCCCTGAGGGCTTCCAGTATATGAGAAGGGGCAGGCTGGGCTGAGGCACTCCCAACCCCCAGCACATGAATTTCTTGCAACAGGCCCCTAGTGTTTATGATAAAAACATAAAATATGAGGAAAATAACTTTCATATAACAATATTATCATTAGAGTGATAGCTGCAATTATTAAAAGCATGATGAAATATGTGAAAACAATTTAAAAGATGGATTATTACCCTTTACCAATAAATTAAACTCATTATTTGTATGGAAGAAATAGAGTGCGTTATTTTTTTTTAGCACACAATTAAGTTTTCTTTAAATATTTTTTAGGAGTAAGGAACACCACACTTCTACACAATTAAGAGAAAGATTTTTAACTGTACAGAGGTCTTTTATTTTGTTTAAACTTATCAGGCCATGGATCCACAGGAAATGGATTCCAGCCACTAGCTCACTAGCTGTTTTCTATATGTTCTCACAAAGTGTGTTTCTCTGGGTGGAGTAGGCTGATGCTTCAGTTGACACCAGGTACCTATCTCTTTGGTTTCCTGTTTTTTTCTGATCAGATTCCTTCATATGTTTCAGGAAGCTGTCCGTGCTTAATAGGCTCAGTACACCCGTCATTTCTCTAGCTCTTAACTTGTTAGTTCACAACAATGCCCGTGGCATGGTGAGTGGTATTGTAGACCCTTCCGGTTTCCCACAGGAACACCTGTTCCTTTTGAACTGTGCACACCATTCCCTTGATGTCTACAATATCACCTTTCTGGTAGATTGGCAAGGATGTGGCCATAGGAACAACTCTGCAACTTTGAGCTTGCTTGCTTTCTTTCTTTCTTTCTTTCTTTCTTTCTTTCTTTCTTTCTTTCTTTCTTTCTTTCTTTCTTTCTCTCTCTCTCTCTCTCTCTCTCTCTCTCTCTCTCTCTCTCTCTCTCTTTCTTTCTTTCTTTCTTTCTCTCAGCTGAGGATATTTTTCCATTGATTTTTAGAGAGAGTGGAAGAGAAGGAAAGACAGAGAGAAATATCGATGTGAGAGAAATACATCGATCAGTTGCCTCCTGCACATGCCCTGACCAGGGTCTCGGCTGGGGAGGATCCTGCAACCAGGGTACTTGCCCTTGATTGGAATTAAACCTGGGACCCTTAAGTCCGAAGGCAGGAGCTCTATCCAGCTAGGGCACAAGTCTGTGTTTTCTAAAGGCCTAGAGGACATGTAGTGGGTGCCTGTCCCCTTTCCCTTTGTGTTGGTCATTTCGGCAAGTTACTGAAAGATGGTGACTTCTGCCAAAAGGAGTGCATTATTATTTATTTTAATGCTTCTCTAAAAATTGCAGAGAAAACACTTGTGATTTAACAAAGATACTTAACTAAGGAAAAATAAATGTTCTCTTAGCACATAGAATTAAATACAACCTGAGTTTCAGTACTAGTTTTGTTGCTAAGAAGCTATGAGACCTGGAAAATATTGTTTAACTTCTCTGAACGTTAGTGTGCCGATCTATATTGGAGGGGATAGGAATCATGCATTGATCTCTGAAGTCTCTTCAGGATATGATAAACTGTAATTATATGAGATTAGCAGAGGTGAATTAGAATTAAATCAATAGAGATAAGCTTGCCAATCAGTGCATACTAATTCAGAGCTTCTCTCTTATAGGCTGTGTTTGAAAGGACATGTACAACAAATAGAAAAGATTTAGGTAAAGATATTAAAATTATTTACTACTATGTTTTATGCTAGTAATTTAAGGAAAGATTTAGGACTACTTGAAAATTACTTCACACATATTTGTAACAAGAAGAATGTCCTACTGCAAACTTTTAAAAAATATATTTTTATTGTTTTCAGAGAGGAAGGGAGAGGGAGAGAGAGATAGAAATACCAAAGATGAGAGAGCATCATTGTTCAGCTGCCTCCTGCATGCCTCCCACTGGGGATTAAGCCCGCAACCTGGGCATGTGCCCTGACCAGGAATCAAACTGTGACCTCCTGGTTCATAGGTCCATGCTCAACCACTGAGCCATGCTGGCTGGGCCTATTGCAAATTTATATACAACTGTGTTAGTCGTGTAACATTCTTCATTAATTTCATTTTTAACTTCAAAAAGGCTATTTTCTGTATGATAAACATGGTCATCCCTATCATCTTTCATTGCTCTCTCTATATATATGGAATATTTATTAGCCATTCATTAACATTCAAAAGAAGGAAGCCTTGCCTTTTGTGACAATATGAATGAACTGAGGGCATGAGACTTGGTTGGAGAGTTGTAAGGAGGACATTCTGGTAAAAGGGAAGTGTGTGGAAGGCCACCTGCCCTTTAATCAGAATTCTTATTTAGGGGAGACAAGGGAGCGTTGAAAGTGGCGCCCCTAATTATTCCTTGACCTTTCCAAACAAACCTGTGCATATGCAGACCCAGGGTGTTTACTGGAATTCTTATGCTTAATTCCTGGATGTCCTTGCCTAGAGGACAATGTAAACATGTGTCCTCCCAAGATTATTCACCCTACTGATTGTATCTAAAGATAAAAATTCCAATAAAGGCCTAACAAGGCAGGCCATAGAGGCTGCTCTGGCTACTAAAACCAGGGGCCCCTTAGCCCTCTCTTTCACAGCCAAACTGTGTCTGATTAATCTGTTTATTCATCATCCAGGGGCTGCTGGTCAGCCCTGGCATTATGCTAAGTGAAATAAGTCAGACAGAAAAAAACAAATATCCAAATATTGCATGTACTAAATGATATCACTTATACATAAAATATAATTTTTTAAAATGTCAAACTTGTAGAACCTGAGAGTAGAAAAGTAGTTTCCAGGGCTGGAGTGTTTGCAGTTGTGAGGAGAGGGATAGGATGGCAAAATGGTACAAATTGTCAGCTATCAGATGAATAAAGCCGGTAAAGCATGGTGACTATAGTTAATAATGGATAATTGAAATTTTCTAAGAGAATAGAATTTATATGTTCTCACACATAAGAAGAGATAAAAACGTGAGGGATATGTTAATGAACTCTTTGTGGGTAATCCTTTCACACTGTATGCATATAACAAATCATCGCATTTTACACTTTAAATATTCTCCTCTATTTTGTCTCAATTATCCACTTCATACCTCTAGCAATAATTTTGAATTCTAGTCTTTTAAGATACTTCTACCTTCATCCAACTCTCCTGAATAGAAATTGGTGTATAAATTCAAATGTCTCTTCCCAAGGAAGTCTGAATTTAGTGATTAAATTATCTCTAAAGTGGGGAAATGTCTATTGTGGTGCAGACAAGGTCTTATTCCGTTTATCAATTACAATTGCTTAGATGAAAGTTGAGGAACACATGAAATTCACTGTGAAGTCAGCAAACCGCAGAACATGTGACATTTATTTATTCAGTTTGTTTCAACACAAAACCTTAACATTTGCCCTTGTATTCTGAAAAGATTTCTAACAGCCATTGTTGTTTTCATTGTGTTTAATGTCAAAGAATAAACAAAGCTAATTTTCTTGAAGAAATAGTCTGATTGTTTGAAACACAACAAAAACAATAACAATTCTTGTAATGAGTAGAAAATTGTACATTGTTCTTTTAAACACAAGCATTTTCTGGCATAGAACTACACCAGATATCTATTACATACACTGCACTTATATTGTCTCTAAGTCAATATTGTACAGGCAAAGTCTTTATTATTTATGACACATGAATGATTTGATATCCAGCTGATAGTCCTCCTATAAAAAGACTAGCTAATTCTATAAAAGGATTAGAACATAGATTTCCATTTCCTGGAAATTTAATTTCCCCCATCATCTTTGCAGAGTCTACACACTCCTCCTCCCCAGTTAAATTTGTTTTCAGATATAAGCTCTAAAGTGATAATGGGAGAATTATTGTCCTAATGGGACTTTGAA
>PVJC01035489.1:0-18233 GCA_004026665.1 Murina feae
GGAAGTTTTCTGTCATTATTTCTTCAAATAGGTTTTCAATATCTTGCTCTTTCTCTTCTTCTGGTACCCCTATAATTCTGATGTTGGTTCGCTTGAAGTTGTCCCAGAGGCTCCTTACACTATCTTCATACTTTTTGATTTTTCGTTTGTTTGTTTGTTTGTTTTGGCTTTTTTGGCTGGGTGGGTTTTGCTTCATCATATTTCATATCTTTGACTTGCTTCTTGCGATCCTCTCGTCTGCTATTGGATTTCTGTATATTATTCTTTATTTCAGTCAGTGTATGCTTAATCTCTACCTGGTTCTTTTTCATATGCTCAAGGTTCTCACTAAATTTATCAGCAGTCTCTAGAAACTTCTTGAAAAACCTGCTAACCGTGGTTTTGAACTCTATATCCAGTCGTTTGCGTTCCTCCATTTCTGTTTTTTGTGATCTGTTTCTTAGTCTCCGCATTTTGGCTTTCTCTGCTAGGTGTCCTATATAAGGCCCAGTGATTCAGCCTCCCCAATCACCTGGGGTGGACACTCTTGTTGTATGCCTTTGAGGGCTGGGTGCACAGTCTTATTGTAGTTATCACTGGGAGGTATCACTGGGGGGAAATGACCTGCAGGCCTTTCTCCTCGTTGTTTGGAGTTTGGATCGATTTGGAGTTCTGTCTCAGCTGCAGACCCTTAGGTAATGTTGCAGGCAGGCAGGCGGGGTTGTAGGTGGGGTGGGCAGGGTTGTAGGTGGGGTGGGGCGGGGTCTCAGAGTCACCGGGGGTGGAGCAACTCACAATGGCGTCTCCTTTGCTGATGCCGCAGTTTCTACTGCATTTGGTGTCTCCAAGCCATAGGGTCTGCACACGATTCTCAGTCCCCGGATCTCCAGGTCAGTGATTGGTGCAAATAGCAGTGCTAGAACTCCACTGTTCTTCCGCCGCCCTGTTGCCCTATAGCCCACGTTGCATTCAGTGCGACCCAGGATTTTATAATCTTCCAAGCCGCGGACCCGATCACCGCTGCCACTCCCTTTCACCCGCTCCGCCGCATGCCGTGCCGCCGCCTCCGTTTTTCGCGTTCGTACCTTTCAGTTTGGGCGCCGGGAAATTCTAGTCGGTCTCAAAGCACTCCTCTTGCTTTTCAGATGCAACGCTCCCCCTCCCTTGGTTCTGGAGGATGGCCGTTCATCCGTATAATTGTATCTCTATAATGTAGGTGTGGAGGTTGTGCATTTAGGTATATACCTCATGCCGCCATCTTGGTTCTCCAAAAGTGTCTTTGTTATGTTAATGAGGTGACTTTTGTAACAGTGTTAGATCCAGTAAGGATAGGGGCTGGTCAACAGTGGAACCAATCATGTGATTAAAGGTCGGAACTTTCTTTTTTTTTAATTTTTGTTGATTTCAGGGAGGAAGGGAAAGGGAGAGAGAGTTAGAAACATTAATGATGAGAGAGAATCATTAATCTGCATGCCCCCTACTGGGAATCAAGTCCACAATCCAAGCATGTGCCTCTGACTAGAATCGAAGCCTGGACCCTTCAGTTCACAGGCTAACACTCTATCCAATGGGCCAAATGAGGTTTGGAACTCTCAGTCCCACACTCTGATCCCTGGGAAGGGAGAGAGCCTGGGAAGTTAAAGCAATTGGTGAATGAACAATGATTTAATAAATCATTCCTATGCAATAAAGCCTCCATAAAAACCTAAAAGGACTAGGTCTAGAAAGGTTTCACATTGGTGAGCACGTGTGCAGGTGCTGGGAGAGTGGCACTTGGAGAGGGTATGGAGCTCCAAGCCCCTTCCCATATTCCCATATATCTTGTCCAGTGTATCAGTTCCATCTGGCTGTTCCTCAGTTATATCCCTTTATACTTTACCAGGAGATCTAGTAAGTAAATTGTTTCTCTGAGTTCTGTGAGCTGTTCTGTAAAATTAATGGAACCCAAAAAGAAAGTCATGGGAACCTCTGATTTGTAGGCAGTAGTCAGAAACACAGGTGATAACCTGGACTTGTAGCTGGCATCTGAAGTGGATAGGCAAGCTCGTGAAACTGAGCATCATGTGGACCTGATGCTCTCTCTTGGTAGATAGTGTCAGAACTGAGTTGACTGTTGTCCCAGGAATTGTTTGCTGCTGTGAGGACTACTCCCTCACCCAACACACACACACACACACACACACACACACACACACACACACACACTGGAATTGGTCCTAGAGCCTATTTATCTTCCAAGATAAGTTAGTTCCCCTGTGTATGCTCTCATTATGCCCTTTACTTTCCCATTGTAGAGAGCTCACAGAAAACCACTGTTATTAATTATTTGTGACACATTCATAGCCTGTCTTATCCTCTACTATAAACTTCTTGAGGGGGAATAGCCATAACTGTTTTGTTCATTACTGTATCCCCTGAGCCTAGCACATAATACACACTCAAAACCACTTTTTTGTTGAAAAAATAATCTCCCATCTCCAACTCTCCCAGTAAAGTCAGATAGGGAGAAGGATGCCATGGGGTGGCTGGACCAGTAGCAGCTCTTCCAGCTGTTTGACTTTGCCTTGCCTGCTGAGGCCTGTGGCAGACAGTAAGTACTGGGCACCTGACAGCAGGAAAGGCTTGATACCTCTTTCTCTTCTTTCTTCCTCTCAGGGATAACTGCTTCATAACTTTCCAGGAGACAAAGAGTTGACAGGGCTCTGGGACTCAGTTGAGACTGTGGACCCTAGCCAGGCCTGGCTTCCCAAATTCCTTTCCCAGGCTAGAGAAGCAGCTGTGAATACCTGGGGAAGGACAAAGAAAGCTGGGCTTTCAGAGCAATTCAGACAGGGCTGTTGAGGTGTGTGTAGTGGAGGAGAGGGAGAGAAAGAAGGAGAGAGAGAGAGAGAGAGAGAGAGAGAGAGAGAGAGAGAGAGAGAGAGACCATGTGAGTGAGTGCATGTGTGACTGTATAAAAGCAAGGGGGCTGGGAGGAAAGGAAGAAGGTTGGAGGTGAAGGCAAAAGAGAGGAAAGGAAAGAGAGAGATAAGAGAGTACAGCCTGCCCCAGGCAGTCAAGAACTCTCATAAATGAGTCAAGTTCCACCAGAGATTTCCTTCTCCTTGTGCTTGAACTCCCAATGACAGCAGCCTGAAGAACATCACCCCTCTGTTCCTAGTCCTCTTCCAAGCCTTTTATCAGTAAGTACCTGCTCATTGCCCTTCTGCCTTACTCCCCCATCTCCAGAGGAGCAGTGTGGGGATGGTTTCCCCATCCATTGCCCTCAGAGAGATGGTCCCCAGTGGGAAGATGAGAGACTTGCCTGCCTGATGTCCCAAAGAGTTTGAGTCATAAGAGGTTGGCCGCCAACAGAAGGGGTGGTTCTGTCAGAAGGTGCTGCCACATAGGAGATAGAGGAGAAGAAATATCTGGACCTCTCTCTACTCCCCTCCAACCCCCTGCAGGTGCCTTCTATTGATTGAACCCAATGGGAAGCCAAAGGGCAAAAGAAGCAAGGTGATGCAATCCCTAGGGGTCAGCTTCCCCTGTCCCCCTGGGTAAAGAGCAAGGTAGAGAAGGGGAAAGAATAAAGCTGGGGTAGGGAAGGTGAAAATTGAGTTAATTAAGGAAAGCTATCTGAAAGAAGTGAGCTTCAAGGGAGAGGATATGGAGCACAGCCTCTGAGGGCCTATCAGACAGGTTGCATAGGTTGAACAGGATGTGGGTCTCTGTCCTAATTCAGAGCAAGGCTACCTAGAGGTCAATAAATGAGAGAGAGAACAGTCATATCATACTTCGGGAAAGTGCTGGTTACTTTGAAGAGTGGGTGGCATTTAATAAGTTTGATGGAGCTATGAAGTTGAGTGGGGCAGCTCCTTCCATCAGGATGGGCTGGGCCTTGACCTTTCTCGAGAAGCAAACATTCTGGAGTCATCATATTAGTACCAGACCATCTGAAGTGGGAACTATTGGGTTCCATAGGGATTTTTCTTTCTCTGAATAAAAGCATCCTCTGGGGGTGAAGCCATCTTAATAAACCCCCTGGAATGCCAGCTAGAGAGGTGGACATACAGATGGAACTTGTACATTCAGTTTCTCTTCCCTGCCCTGGCACTCATGTTCTTCAGGACCACCCCACTGACCACCCACTACCTCTTCCTTGTATATCCTTAGTGAAAATCCAGGGCATCCTCTGGAATCCTCGATATTATATGAATAAAGAATGAGAAGAGCTGGACAATACATGCCAGCTGCAGAGTCTGGGCTCAGAAGTTAGAAAAGGGCAAGTTGGTGAGGACTGTTCAAACACTGAAACAGCTTCCCATGAAAGAACAAAGAAGACTGCATGGAGGAGGTGGCCTGATGCTGTGGAGTCCACACAGAACCAGAAGTTTGGAAACCTGGGTTCTAATACTGGTTTAGCCACTGACCCTGACCCTCAGAAAGTATATTCTGGTATTTGAGCTTCAGTTTCTCCATTTATATCAGTGAAATCACTAGGTCTGCCTCAAATGGGTTTATAAAGAAGAAAGCATAAAATGAATGAGGAAGCATTTTTAAAATTTTGTCACCAGGTAAACGTGAAGTATGGTGAGAAACAGTAATAATGTTGATAAGAGTACCCAAGTTCTCCTGGGCAAGGGACATATTTGTTGACTAGATTTATGAATGAATGTCTTTATATAGATGCACATTTCCATGTGTTCCAAAACCTGAAGTATGCAGAAGCTCCAACACTGTGTGGGAAACCTTTTGACTCAAGACGGATACACATGTCTGAATTCTTGGGTAGAGAGGTCCATTAGGGATGCAACATCAGGACAAGAAACAGCCAGAGGAGAGAGCTGCAGCCTGCTTAGGGCTAGTTCATGTATGCTTGCATGCAAACAAACACGCACACACACACACACAAACGTGCTCCCTCAGGCTTGCTGAAAACCCAGATCCTGTGAAAAAAGCTGAGCTCCAACTTGGCTTCACAGCCAGTTCCATTTTGCTTTGGCTGCTCTTCTTCTAGTTTACCTTTGAGCCTGTCTGGGAAATTCATTACTCACTATGATTTGAGGCCCTGCCTGGGTTTGGGGAGAGGGGATAGACGTGAAACTGAATGAGAGATCGTGTTATAATCAAAAGAGCACTTGAGCCTGGACAATGTGACACAGTGGTTGAATGCTGACCTATGAACCAGGAGGTCATGGTTTGATTTCCAGTCAGGGCACATGCCCGGGTTGTGAGCTCAATGCTCAATGAGGGAAATGCAGGAAGCAGCTGACCAAAGATTCTCTCTCATCATTGATGTTTATCTCTTTCCCCTCCCTTCCTTTCTGAAATCAATAATTTATTTTTATTTATTTTCTTTTTTATTTTTATTTTAAATTTTGTTTTATTGCTTAAAGTATGACAAAGAGTGTTAGATAAGTCTCCATATTTTCCTTTGACCTTTCCCCCTCATCCCCTACCTTTCAGTGTCTTGTGTCCATTGATTATGTTTATATGCATGCATACATGTCCTTCAGTTGATCTCTTAACTCCTCCTAACCCTCCCCAGCCTTCCAGGTGTATTTTGACAGTCTGTTCAATGCTGTTCTGTCTCTGTATCTATTTATGTTCATCAGTTTATAATGGTCTTTATTATCCATATATAAGTGAGATCATGTGGTATTTTTCTTTCATTGACTGGCTTATTTCACTTAGCATAATGCTCTCCAGTTCCATTCATGTTGCTGCAAATGGTAAGAATTCCTTCTTTTTACAGCAGCATAGTATTCCATTGTGTATATGTACCACAGTTTTCTAATCCATTCATCTGCTGATGGGCACTTAGGCTGTTTCCAAATCTTATCTATGGTAAATTGTGCTGCTATGAACATAGGGATGCATATATCCTTTCTGATTGGTGTTTCTGCTTTCTTGGGATATATTCCCAGAAGTGGGATCACAGGGTCAAATGGGAGTTCCATTTTTAATTTTTTGAGGAAACGCCATACTGTCTTCCATAGTGGCTGCACCAGTCTGCATTCCCACCAGCAGTACAGAAGGGTTCCTTTTTCTCCACATCCTCTCCAACACTTGTTGTTTTTTGATTTATTGATGATAGCCATTCTGACAGGTGTGAGATGATACCTCATTGTTGTTTTGATTTGCATCTCTCGGATGATTAGTGACTTTGAGCATGTTTGCATATGTCTATTGGCTTTCTGAATGCCCTCTTTTGAAAAGTGTCTGTTTAGGTCCTTTACCCATTTTTTGATTGGATTGTTTATCTTCCTTTTGTAAAGTTGTATGAGTTCCCTATAAATGTTGGAGATTAAACCTTTATCGGTGATAACATTGGCAAATATGTTCTCCCATGCAGTGGGCTTACTTGTTTTGTTGATGGTTTCTTTTGCTGTGAAGAAGCTTTTTATTTTTATGTAGTCCCATTTGTTTATTTTCTCTTTAGTTTCCAATGCCCTAGGAGCTGTATCAGTGAAGAAATTGCTTTGGCATATGTCTGAGATTCTGTTGCCTTTAAATTCCTCTAGTATTTTTATGGTTTCCTGTCTTACATTTAAGTCCTTTATCCATTTTGAGTTTATTTTTGTGTATGGTGTAAGTTGGTGGTCTAGTTTCATTTTTTGCATATATCTGTCCATCCCCCA
Organism: Murina feae; assembly: GCA_004026665.1. NCBI lineage: Eukaryota > Metazoa > Chordata > Mammalia > Chiroptera > Vespertilionidae > Murina > Murina feae. Next base: position 6,603 of record PVJC01035489.1, read on the forward strand.
TCTGAGGAGCAATCAATAATTTTTTTAATAGCACTTGATTAGGAGACAGCATTCCCTTCTACTCATGGTCTGCCATGTGACTAGGGGAAGTTCTTTGCCCCCTTTGGACTCCTGCCTCAAGCTGGGGGAAGCTGGAGGATGTGTCTTGAAGCCAAGTGAACTGAGAGCATCTACAGGCTTTTAGATGACCTTTTTACCCAGGCATAGAACATTTCTGAGAAAGAAAAATTGTTGCTAGGGGAAATCAGGAGCTTTTAACCCATCTATACTAATAAAAGAGAAACATGCAAATTGGTGTCACTCCACTACACCCACTAGCCAATCAGGGTAAGTATGCAAATTAACCCAATAAAAATGGTGATCAATTTGCATATGAAGGCCCAGAGCAATGACTAAAGACTGAAGAGGCTTGGTTTCTCCACTGCAGCTGAAGCAGAGAAGCCAAGCCTTGCTGCTGCAGCCAGAGCAAAGAAGCCAAGCCTCACTGTGGCTGGACCAAAGGTCTAGGTCCCGGTGCCAGAGGGTGCCAGCAGCCAGGGGAAGGAAGGCCTATTGCACAAATTTTTGTGCAATAGGCCTCTAGTTGCCTTATAAACTGCATACGGTATGCCTGAAGTACATACTTTAGAAGCAGTCATTGGGGAACAACATTCTGTACAATATGCTCTTCCTTTTCAGAGGCTTGAGGGAATTCAAAGGTCCCCTGGGAGAAGGTATGAGAAAGAGCAGGGAGTGACCTGAAGGTATGAGATCCAGGCAGTAGGAGCCAACAGGCTCCATCTGATAAGGACAGCAGGGTTCAGCTGTGGGCTGAAATTACATAGGAACTGGGATTATGTCCATTTCAGAGATGGGGAGACTGAGACAGAAAAGTCAAGAAGTACCCAAGTAGTGTGGTTCTAAAGCTGATGTGCTTCCTTCTATACCTCTCATCATCACACTCTTGTCATGCTGCATTGAGAGGGCTCAGGGCTCTCAATGTATGAATCAAGCTCATCCTCTGTGCCAGGTACTGCTCTAAACACTGAGCAAGGCAAAGTTCCTTTCCTAATGGACTTCTAGTATAGTGCAAGGAGGTGATAAGTTATTGTGTTAAGTTGTGATAGCACTTTGAGGAAAAGTGAAGTAGGGTCATGTGCTGAGAGTGATGGACACGCTGTTTTCATAAGGATGGCCCCAGATGACCTGATGAAGGGCTGATTTTTTAGGCTTTTTATAGCTATAGTTTGTGTTACACAGAGTACAGGCATACCTTGGAGATATTGCGGGCTCGGTTCCAGACCACTGCAATAAAGCAAATATTTCAATAAAGTGAGTCACTGCCCTAACCGGTTTGGCTCAGTAGATAGAGCGTCAGCCTGTGGACTCAAGGATCCCAGGTTCGATTCTGGTCAAGGGCATGTACCTTGGTTGCGGGCTCACCCCCTGTGGGGAGTGTGCTGGGGGCAGCTCGTCGATGTTTCTCTCTGATCAATGTTTATAACTCTCTGTCCCTCTCCCTTCCTCTCTGTAAAAAATGAATAAAATATACATAAAAAATAAAGTAAAATAAAGTGAGTCACACACATATTCTGGTTTCCAAGTGCATGCAAAAGTTATGTTTACATATACTGTAGTCTACTAAGTGTGCAATTGCATTATGTCAAAAAAATGTATATACCTGAATTTTAAAAATACTTTGCTGGTAAAAAATGCTAACCATTATTTGAGTCTTCTGTGAGTCAATATTTTTGCTGGTGGAGAGTTTTATCTTCAGTTTATAAAATACGAAGTATCTTCAAAGTTCCCTAATCCTAAGAGTACTGCTCAATGACTTCTTACATTGATTGACACCACGTAAGCACCATCCAGATTAAGACTTAGGACATGTCCAGTACTGCAGAAGTTTCCTCTTTCCCCAGTTTGCACCACAAAGGAAGGAACCCTGATGAGGCTCACATCTTCCTCGGCACATCTATCACTATCAATTAGTGTTGCCATTATCTGACTTTTTTCACTAAACATAACATCTATGAGATCCAAACATGTTGCATGTGTCAGTAGTTCATTCATGTTTATTGCTGTGTAAAACCTCCATGGACGGTCCACATATTTTATTCATTTTCTTGTTGGTGAACATGAGGGTTGAACCATGTTTTGACTATTATGAATAAAGCTGCTATGAACCATGATTTCTAGGAGTTATTTATATATTGTGGATATGAGTCCCTTTTCACATCTTTGTATACTCCAAGGTGACCGTCAGTTCCCTTATTTTTATGCAGTGTTATATTTTAGCTTTTATAATTATTTATATGATCCAGCTGCAATGAATTTTTGTGTATGCAAGGTAGAAGTGAAGGGTCATCATCCTCTTCCCACCATACGAATGGCCAGTCGTTCTTGAAAAGATAACTCTTTCCTCCATTGAATCACAGCTAGGGGCTTTATTGTGACCACACATGTGTGAGCCCATTTCTGGGTTGAGGTAATTTTTGAGCTGAAATGTGAATGAAGTGAAGGAGCCAACCACAGTGCTAAGGGGAACAGACTATTCTAGGGCCTGGAGTAGGATAAGGCACTTTCCTCCAGCTGAAATTATAGGTGTCAGCAAAAGCTCATAATATTGATATATTTTAGCATACTATTTTAAAAATCAGAATGGCTACAAGAAATTCGTGGTAAACAATATAGCCACGTTGTGCATTAAGGCAGGCTGGGTATGGCTGATTTTCCCTTTGTCTCAGGCTCCAGTCTAGCTTACTACTGGCACTGTTGCTGCATACAGTGCTGAAGGTGGGGCAAGGGAGCAGCCAGGAGGGAGTGCCTCAGCAGTTGGGCCTGAAGTGAGAGAGGCAGTATCAAAGAAAGCTTCTTAGACTAGGAACTTTCTGACATTGTCATGAAGGAAGATGAGGAGCTCTCCAAGCCAAGTCAGGTATATATAGTAGTGCACAACTACGGGCAGAGCACAATGGGAGCAAAGGGAAGTTGGTTTGCAAGAACATGAATTGGAAAGAAATTAAGAGGTAATCTGATGTGGCAGCCACATGGTGAAGGAGGGAGGGGGTTGAGAGAAGAGGCTAGAAAGATGCTGAGAGCAGATGGTGAAAGGCCGGAAATTTCAGCCTGAGAAGTATGGGCTTTGTGTTGAAGGTGAAGGGAAACCATGGCTGCATTTTATTGAGGGGGGTTAGATGCAGTGCTTAGGAAGATGTGAGCCTCAACAGGGCTCCTCCCTCTGCCTGAGCCCTCTTCTCTGTCTCATGGAACTCAGAGTGTGGGTTCCATGAGACAGTGAAAGTCCCAGAGGAAGGAGCCCAGAGCAAAGGGCCATCAGATTCCCACACTGGCTTTTTAAACCCTTGGGGACTTCATCCAAGTCACTGGCTACTCCAGTCCTTGGGCTTTCAAGCTGGGTATTCAGACTGCTTGTGCACAGGCAGGCATTCCTGCTGCCCTCCTCCTCCACCCTCTTGGCAGTTGACCAGTCATAGTTCAGTGCTCTCTCCACTTCAATACATTCACTGCCTTCATAGAGAGGCCTGCTCCACTTACCCCAGTTTCTTCTCCTCTCTAGCAGGAGCTTTATGAGCAGCACACAGTGCCCATGCCATGGAATTTAGCAGTAAAAGGGGGTTCACAGTCCATATAGGATGGTGGTTCTCAGTTCAATCCTGGGTCTCCAGCACTTCTTTAGCCTCACCAGATTTGGGATAAGTAGTTCATCCAATGACCACATTTTGAAGGGCTGTAAGTGCTTATGTTTCTCTGCCTTTACCCTGAGACTTGGTAACCACCATGGACACCCCATCACCCAGTATTGCACAACCAGTAAATGAGAAGCATAAAAGGTGTGTTAGAGACTCCTATATGTTTGTGCAGGCATGTATTCTTTTTCTGTGCCACTATGAGGACATGTGTCTTACTTCTCTATGCATGACCATAATCAGCACATCTTAACACAGAAATTTTGAGGACCATTCTGCTGGAGCCATTGAACACAGAGAGATAGCTGTGCTACCACATAGAATCATCACATTTTTATTGTCAGATAATGGGCTCCTTCAACATCCCTGAGCCTCTGTCATTCCTGAATTCCACCACCAGCCCCCATCAGAGCTGAACCACCAATAGAGTGAAGTGAAGTGGTGAGATGAGGATATCCTTTTCAAATAGCACTAGATAATACTAATTTAAGCTGAATGTTTAATGGTTTAATTTTAGGCCTTGTAAAAATACCTTTATGTCTAATTCACCCCATTAAAGCAATCAGAACAAAATGTTCCTGGTCTCCCAATGGATGCATCAAAGCAACCAGATCAAAATGTCATGTAGCTGCTTGTGCATGTATGTGCATCCACGTGCCTCTGAGTAAGTATAAGAGTATAATCAGCTATGTGCTCCCTTTTATGTATATTTAGGCCAGCCAGGTACCCTATTTGGTGTACACAATGTGTGTCCATTTGGGGAAGGTGCCCATCAGCATTGCCCACAGGAGTAGCCTGTCAGGGTGTTTCCAGCTGACCTTAACTCTACACTTGGCCAGGATGAAGAAATGAAGGTGATCCATGGGGAGAAGAGCAGCTATTTGCACTCTCCTCCCTTCACATTTTTCATCACTTCCATCAGTCCCCTAGCCTTCCCAACAAAGTCCCTCTAGTGAGAAGTCATACAATGCTTCCTAAAATGGAAGGGAGACTGGGGCCAGGCCCACTGAACCTGCAAATCCCATTAGGGAAAAATGCAATTGAGGTCTGTGGGCCTTGTGGGACCCCAGTCTTTTAAGATTTCAGGATGGAGAGACCCAGACTCCTGAGTGCCAGCACCCTGGCATCCTGGGTAGTCTGAAGGAACTGGGGCTGGGAGGGTGGAAGAAGGCTGGGTGGGTAGAGGGTACACAGATCTAGGGTTAGACTGGGCAGGCTTCATGGGCCAAATTCAAAGATGAGACAGGCTCCCATGCTACCTGCCCTCCCTGTTGCATCCTTGCCATGGGCTGGGTCTCTTGCCTGGAGGATCTCAGCAGGCTCTTTCCTGGCCTCCTTACGGCTTTCCCCCCTCTTCAGTCCACAACCCACACAGCACTCAGAGTGAGCCTTCCAAAGTATGGGCCCCACCGCATCACTCCCAGCCTAAAACCCTCTACTGGTTCCCTAGTGTCTATGGCAGCATTTCCAAAACTATGTGGCAGTGATAAAAGAGGTTCCAAGGGAAAAAAGGTGTTTTATTGCAGAACAGATCAGCAGTTACTATGCTAACGTATAGTAACTCCATCTTTTTCACAGGATGTAACATTCACAAGAACCCAGTTTGGAAGACACTGGCTCAACATGCCATATGCAATTCTCTGGAACCTGATGCCTACATACACCTCCAGCCCTCTTCTCTTTACTTATGCTGTTCCCTTAACTGCATTGCCTTTCTTGGTCTTCTCCATTGACTACCTAATTTATACTTACCTTTCAAGACTTTTAAACTGTGCTTTCTCCAGGAAGCCTATCTTGGCTTTCCCTATCCACTTCTTATTCCTCACCATCCAGGCGGTGCCTGTCTCTCACTTGTCAATTACCGAGTATTGAAATAGTTTCCATATTTGCTGCCCACATGGTTTTTTGAGCCCCTTGTACACAGATTCTGGGCCTTATTCAACTCTGAATCCAGACCCCAGCACAGTGCCTGCCAGTTCTCAGTGAATGCTGAGAACATTCAGGAAGAACAGCAGGAAAAAAAGGGAGAGTTGAAGAAAAAGCATAGAAAGAGGGAGTGACAGAGAAAAAGTAAGTATATGGTGGCTTTTGTCAAGAAACACTCAGAGTGTCCCAGATTCTATGTGTCAGGCTAATGGAATTGAAATTGAACTGTTGTACATTATATAATATATTCTATATAGCTTCAGTAGGAATGGTCAATCACTCTTGGCTTATTGGCATCCAATGAAGCTGCAGCCAACACACAACAGCAAGTTCAGCACATTGGGTCAATCCAGCCTACTAATTTAGCAGTGCTCACTAACTGGATTTTTTTAAATGTCTATTAAAAACTGAGATGGGATCTTGAAGGGGAGAGCAGCATCTTCTAGGAACTCATCGGCACCACCTCCCAGACAGGCCTGGGACACTGCTTGAGCAACCAGGCAGCCACTTCAGCAAAAAAAAAAAAAAAGGCAGAAAAACCCAGAGATCTCCACAGCCAATGGAGCACAGTTCCTGCAGCAGTAGCCCAGGTGTGTGGCTCCACAGACTTCTCTCGGAAGACACTGAGAACCCCAACAGTGTATGATTTTCTGTCTGCTACACAACTACAGACCTCTGGGCACCATAGTCACGCCTTTCCAGAACACAGACCTTCTGTGCCCCAACACTCCAACAGACTGTTCCTGGGTGCCACTGTGAGTCCCCACGGGGCATGAGTGATTTCAACCAAGGGCACAACACAGCAAATATTTGGACAACCCTTCCATGGCTGCTGACTTCTAGACACCACAAGTGGGCCTTTCCAGCTCGCAGACCTATATCAGGAGAACCCAAATAGCTCAAGTAGGGAGCTACACTAGATTGCCAAACTCAGAAGACCTGAGAGGTCACACAAGTAGCACCACCCCCAAAAGAAACCGGGTAGCAAAGAAATTGGTGGTAAAATTAAAACATTACAGCAAAACATGGGAAGACAAAAAAACAATCCACAAAGGAAAGAAAAACAGGAATCACCAGAAACGGAGTTAAATGAAACAGAGGCTACCAACTTATCAGAGAAAGAATTCAGAGTAGTGGTTATAAGGATGCTCAAATGGCTGGAAGACAAATGCACAGAACTCAATGAGAATTATAAGGTGCTGAATGAGAATGTCACCAGTATGAAAAGGAACCAAGAGGAAATGAAGGATGACATAGCTGCAATAAAGAACACAATGGAAGGCTTAAACAGTAAAATGGAAGAGGCAAGCTCACGGAGGCAGGAGAATGCAAGGAAACTCTTTAAAAGGCATGTGGGGGAGATTAAAAATGACAGCGGTTTAGGCAGCCGTATACAGTGCCTTGTCCCAGAGCAGATAGGGAAAGCAGCTGAAACGAGTAGCTTCCAGCCCAAATTGGCAGTGGAGATCGAGCTGGGAGACAGCTTGCAGCAGGATAAGACAGAAGACTCCTGAGAGAGGTAAATTCAAGGCTTTGGGAAAGATATTTTACCAGACCTTAGCCCTGGGGATCGGAAAGTCTCCGCACGGCACTGGCGCCAGCACCCAGCCGCGTCTGCTGAGACTGGCGGCGCAGCGGAAAGAGGGTCCGTGGAACTGCTGGTCGGCAGGGGATTCTCAATCCGGCTTCACAATCAGGAAAGGGCTGGGGCATGCGGGCAGGAGAGAAGGTGCCCCCTCGAAGTGGATTCTACATCTGGGTCCACAGTAAAGACTGAAGCGTGCCAGCAGGAGAGGCACACGTGCGGCCGCAGCCTCTCCCGCCTCTGTGGTCGGAGTCTAACTGCACTGAGCCCCACGCATAAGGCATTGTGGATACAGACATTTACCTGTGGCTGGAGTGTGGGAGAGGGTGCTGGGTTGTGGAATCTGGAGAGAGAGGGGGGTCCAGGAAAGGTGGCAGCGAGTTTAGTGCTGACTCATGCAGTTTGGTGCTGACTCATGCCGGAGCCTGGGACCTAGGCAGCCATTGTGCCCTGAGGAGACAACCCCCCCCTCCAGTATCCAGGCAATTAATACAGCCACACCCAGACTCTACCCTGAACTGTAAAAAGGATTTAAAAAAAAATATTTTTAAACACAACCTAGATACTGCCGGCTTTTAAATCAGGAGTGGTTTACGACACAGAGGAGCAGTGAATAGCAGAAAACTTCCATACTCTCCTCAATAGCTTATAAGACTAAGACACACCAATCAGAAGAGCGGAAGTGAATGACCCTCACTACTGCACATTTTTTTCTCTTTTTTTGATTTTTTCTTTTTTAAAAAAATTTTTGTTTATTTTTCTTTTTTTTCCATTAAGAAACAATTTTTTGTCTTTTGTCCTCACTTGATTTTATCTTTTTAATTATTGTATCTTTATTTTTAATCAATAATATTACTACTACTATTTTTTTCTTTTTCTAAGAGTCATTTTATTTTATCTTTATATTATTTTGAGATTAGTGTTCTTCATTCTATTTTCAGATTTCCTATAGCATCATTTTATTATACTAGAATTTTTTTATAATTTTTGGTAAGACTATCTCACTTTTCCTTTTTGTTTTTTGGTTGTATTTTGGTTATTTTTTTAAATTCTGTTTCTCCTAACCTTGTTAGATGTTAATTGTTAATTGATTGATTAGTTGATGTACTCCATTCATCTCTAGGTCTTTTTAGATGTCATTTGTTGACATAAGTAGCTATTCTATTTGAGTTTTCTCCCCATACAATCTCTTCCCTCCTTCTATTTCATTCTTTTTTAATCGCTCTTACCTTTTTATTTTTTTCTTTGCCTTCATTTTCCCAAATTTGTTCTGGCACTCCCTTTCTCCTTTCTTTTCTTCTTTTTCTTTCTTTTTTTTTACCCCCTAACTCTCTTTTCTATGGTGGTAACCGTTAGTGGGTTGTAAGTATCGTGAATACATTTGGGTTCACATCCTTGTGCATTGTGCCTTGCTGTGTTGTATTTTGTGCCTTTAAATCAACAAAGGAGAGAAAAAACTATATAACCAGATACCCAGAGAAGACAGATCATGGGGAGACAAAGAAACAGCTCGCATATGAAAGAAAAACAGGCATCACCAGAAAGGAAAGTAAATAAAATGGAAGCAAGCAACTTGTCGGAGAAAGAATTCAGGGAAATGGTCCTAAGGTGGAAGAAAAGAATGGAAGACAAATTTGAAAGTATGTGTAAGAACCAAGAGGAAATGAAGAAAAACCAAGAGGAAATGAAGAAGAACCAAGAAGAAATGAAAAACGACATCACTGCTATGAAGAACTCAATAGAAAGCATCAAGAGTAGACTAGAAGAAGCAGAGGACCACATCAGTGAGCTAGAAGACAAGGTAGAAAAAAATACTCAAGCAGAGCAGCGCCTAAAAAAAGAGTTAAAAAGCAGGAGGAGAGCGTAAGAGAACTTTGGGACAACACAAAACGAAACAACATACGCATAATAGGGGTGCCAGAGGGAAAGGAAAATGAGCAAGGAATAGAAAACTTGTTTGAAGAAATAATGACAGAAAACTTCCCTGAAATAGGGAAGAAAAAACCCACGCAAATCCAAGAAGCTCACAGAGTCCCAATCAAAATGAATCCCAAAAGACCAATGCCAAGGCACATTATAGTTAAATTGGCAAACACCAATGACAAAGAAAGAATCTTAAAAGTGGCCAGAGAGAGACAGAAAGTTACCTACAAAGGCTCCCCAATCAGACTAGCAACAGATTTCTCAACAGAAACACATCAGGCAAGAAGGGAATGGAATAAAATATACAAAGTCATGCAAAGGAAGAGTCTGAATCCAAGAATACTGTACCCAGCAAGGCTATCAATCAAAATTGAGGGTGAAATTAGGAGCTTCACAGACAAAAAAGGACTAAGGGAGCTTGTTACTACCAAACCAGCAATGCAAGAAATGTTAAAGGGTCTACTGTAAAAAGTAAAAATAGGAAATGAAGAAGGAACACAAGGGTAAAGAATAAAAATGGCGAAAAACAAATATTTATCAATAATAACTTTAAATGTAAATGGATTAAATGCTCCAATCAAAAGACATAGGGTAACTGAGTGGATAAGAAAACATGACCCACATATCTGCTGTTTACAGGACACCACCTCAGAAAAAAACATACACACAGATTGATGGTGAAAGGATGGAAAAATGTTTTACAGGCCAATGGAAATGAAAAAAAAGCTGGGGTAGCAATACTTATATCTGACAAATTAGATCTCAAAGTGAAGGACATAAAAAGAGATAAGGAAGGCCACTACATTATATTAAAGGGAGCCATTCAACAAGAAGAAATAACTCTGGTAAACATATACACACCCAATATAGGAGCACCCAAATACATAAAAAAACTTCTAGAAGATATCAAGGGAGAAATTGACAGCAATACAATCATAATGGGGGACTTTAATACCCCACTATCATCGTTGGACAAATCCTCTAAACAAAAAATCAGCAAAGAAACATCAATCCTAAATGACTCACTAGAACAGATGGACTTAACAGACATCTTCAGAACATTTCACCCCAAAGCCACAGAATATACATTCTTTTCAAGTGCACATGGGTCATTCTCAAAAATAGAGCATATTTTGGGGCACAGGCAAGATCTCTTCAAATTCAAGAAGATAGAAATCATAGCAAGCATCTTCTCAGATCACAATGGCATACAACTGGAAATCAACTACAATAAAAACAATCCAAAAAATCAAACACATGGAGACTAAACAGCATGCTATTAAACAATGACTGGGTTACCACAGAGATCAAAGAAGAAATAAAAAACATCATTGCAACAAACGACAATGAAAACACAACAATCCAAAATCTATGGGACACAGTGAAAAGAGTCTTGAGAGGGAAGTTCATAGCTCTACAAACCTACTGCAGAAAACAAGAAACAATGATAATAAATTACCTAACCCTGCAACTCGAAGATTTAGAAAGAGAGCAACAAGAAAAGCCCAGTGTAAGCAGACGGAAGGAAATTATAAAGATCAGAGCACAGATAAATGACTTAAAGACCAAAAAGACAATACAAAACATCAAAGAAACCAAGAGCTGGTTCTTTGAAAGGATAAACAAGATTGCTGAACCTCTAGCCAGGCTCACCAAGAAGCAAAGAGAGAGGACCCTAATAAACAAAATCAGAAATGAAAAAGGAGAAATATCAACGGACCCTACAGAAATACAAAGGATTGTTAAAGAATACTATGAACAACTCTATTCCAACAAACGGGACAACCTTGAGGAAATGGACATATTTCTAGAAAAGTACAACATTCCAAAACTCAATCAGGAAGAATCTAAAAATCTCAACAGGCCAATCACTATGAAAGAAATTGAAGCAGTAATAAAAAAGCTCCAAGCCATCAAAAGCCCGGGGCCAGATGGCTTCACAGGGGAGTTTTACCAAACATTTAAGGAAGAACTAAAACCTATCCTCCTCAGACTATTCCAAAAAATTCAAGAGGAAAGAACACTTCCAAACTCATTCTATGAAGCCAGCATTACCCTAATACCAAAACCAGACAAAGAAAACACAATGAAAGAGAATTACAGGCCAATATCCCTCATGAACATAGATGCCAAAATTCTCAACAAAATCCTAGCAAATTGGATCCAACAGTACATCAGAAAGACCATACACCACGACCAAGTAGGATTTATCCCAGGGATACAAGGATGGTACAATATCCGCAAATCAATAAATGTGATACATCACATAAACAAATTAAGAGATAAAAACCAGTTAATCATATCAATTGAGGCAGAAAAATCATTTGACAAAATCCAGCACCAGTTTTCGATAAAAAACTCTCAGCAAGATAGGAATAGAAGGATCTTACCTCAACATAATAAAAGCTATTTATGACAGACCCACAACCAACATCACCTTAGAACAGGAACAAGACAGGGTTGCCCACTCTCACCACTCCTGTTTGACATAGTACTGGAAGTATTAGC
>PVJC01035490.1:0-12890 GCA_004026665.1 Murina feae
CTCTCCCTCTCTCTCCATTACTCTTTCTCTAAAACATATATTCATATATTCTTAGGTGAGGATAAAAGCATGGTGCCTTGTACATTCTCAATAAATATCAGTGGGGTTGATTAATTATCAATTAATACTAGGATCTATCAAGTTATCAAGTCCTGGTAAGAATCTTTGATATACAAAGTTAAATAGTTATTTTTATCACACACACACACACACACTTGAGAAACATCTGTTTCTAGATTTTTCCCTCCTTTTCATCAACTTCCTGAACTTAGCACACCCAGAAACTTTTCTCCTCAAAAGACAAGATCATAAATATTCAGCCCAGTTTATCTCTGCTGGTAGAATCACATTAGCCTGAAGCCCCCACACAGTCCTGTGGGAAGAGCAGCTATCTCCTAGATGAATGGCAGGAAGCCGGCAGCTGGGGGCGGGAAGGGATGGAGAGGAGGGGGCGGAAAAGGAAGCGGCTCCCCCTTCATGCCACTGAAAGACTGATGGGTGCATATCCCAGCTATTGATAACATCTGTGGGACTAATGAAATTGACAGGGTTTGTCACAGTTGATCTGTGGCTCCAGCAGGAGCAGGGAATGGGAGCATTTGGGAAGGGAACTCACAAGCAGTTATGGAGGGAGTGGGCTCTGGGGACGGGGTGGCTTCCCAAGGCCACAGGGCTGCCCAGGCAAGCAGCCCGCATGCCACGTTCATGTGCGTGGAGCCGCCACTTGTGATAAAATTGGAATCTGTGCCCTGAGGAATGAGAAAACTGCTCCATGGGCCCATCGTCATGTGGTGATTTGGTTTCATATCTTTTTGTCACATTGAGGTGCTGTTCTGATTCAGTCCATGCTAAAATGAATATTACTGCATCCATTTGTGGCTACCTAAAACATTAGAACGGCCCTGACTGGTTTGGCTCAGTGGATAGAGCGTTGGCCTACAGACTACAGGGTCCCAGGTTCGATTCCGGTCAAGGGCATGTACCTTGGTTGTGGGCACATCCCCCGTGGGAGGTGTGCAGGAGGCAGCTGATCGATGCTTCTCTCTCATTGATGTTTCTAACTTCTCTATCTCTCTCCCTTCCTCTCTGTAAAAAATCAATAAAACATATTAAAAATAATTAGAAGGTCAGTAGGACGTACATGTTCATTTACACACAGCACATGTATATCTGCATATTGCCTCTCCTTATGGAGCCATGCTGCCATCCTAACAACCGCTAAAGTTTCTGAAAGCTGCGGCTGACTCTGTCTGGGCCTCAGTTTCTCATAAGTCAAAGAGGGTTCCTCTTCCACATAGTGATTTGTGGTTAGTGTTGCCAGGTTAAATATAAATACAGGACACCAGCTAAGTATATCTCAAATCATGTAAGGGACATACTTTTGCTAAACCATTGTTCGTTTTTTATTCGATGTTAGAATTCAACTGGGAATCCTGTATTTTGTCTGGCAAAACTATTTAGCCCTTAGCCAGTTTGACTCAGTGGATAAAGCGTCAACCTGCAGACCAAAGCATCCCAGGTTCAATTCCTGTTAAGGGCAAGTACGTTGGTCGCAGGCTCCTCCCCGGCCCGGGCCATGGTCCAGGCGCATGCAGGAGGCACCAATCGATGTACTTCTCTCACATAGATGTTTCTGTCTTTCCCTCTCTCTTCCACTCTCCCTAAAAAGCAATGGAAAAATATCCTTAGGAGAGGATTAACCACAACAGTTAAAACAAAAACAACACTATTTATGAGTATATTAGTTTCTTAAAGCTCTGTAACAAACTACCACAAATTGGGTGGCTTAAAACAGTAGGAATTTCTCTTCTTAGTCAGTCCTGGAGGCTAGAAGTCTGAAATCGATGTTGGCAGAGCCATGCCCCACTGAAACTCTGGCTAGAACCCTGCCTCTTCCTAGCTTGTGGTGGCCAGCAGTCCTCGGCTTATATCACTCCAATCCTGCCTCTTTGGTCACAGGGCTTTCTCTCTCTTTCTCTCTCTTTCCCTCTCTCTCTCTCTCTTTCTCTCTCTCTCTCTCTCTCTCTCTCTCTCTCTCTCTCTCTCAATAAACTAGTCATATTCAATGAAGGGCACATCCTACTCCCATATGACTTCACCTTAAGTGATTACATCTGTAATGATGCTATCTTAACTAATAAAAGCGAAATATTAAAATTAACCGTTTCTCCAGGGCGGGGTTAGCCACGCCCACCAGCCAATCAGAGCTGCTCTATGCAAATTAGCCCAGCCAAGATGGCGGAGACCGCAGCCCCGGTGTGCAGGAGCCTGGGGTGGGGGAGGCGGGGACCAGGCAGCTGGACCCCGCGGCCCCTGCCCAGGAGGCCCGCAGGGGTCCGGCCGGCGCCGCCGCAGCCTCGACTTCCCCGGGCGGGAGCCTTCTAGAGTGCGGGGACGAGGCGGCCGGACCCCTGCGGGCCCCACCCGGGAGGCCGCAGGGGTCCGGCCGGCGCCACCGCAGCCTTGGCCTCCCCGGGCGGGAGCCTTCTGGGGCACGGGGATGAGGCGGGTGGCCCGTAGGGTCAGTGGGAGCTGTGGCCAGCCTGAAAACTACTCTCAGCCCCTCACCCAGGCTTGCTATACCCCCTGGGGTGAGGGTCTCCACTGGGGAGCTTGGCCAGCTTGCAAACAGACATTGGCCCCTCACCCAGGCTGGCCAGGCACACCAGCAGGTGGACATCCCCAGAGGGGTCCCAGACCGGGAGAGGGCACAGGCCCGGCTGAGGGACCCCCCCGCCCCAGTGCACAAATTTTTGTGCACCAGGCCCCTAGTTTTCAAATAAGGTCACATCTGAGATGCTGGGGGTTAGGATTTCAACCTATCATGAGGGACACAATTTACCTCATGACATGGGTTTATTTTATTTAACTATAATTCTTAGAATAACTTGATTGTGTTTCATTATGAAGACTGCTCTTCAACATATGAGAAACGGAGTCCCAGGCCGACTGAATGCCCTGCCTCAGGTTGCACAGCGACAGGAGAGGTCTCTGTGAGACTGAGCCCGGGCCGCTCATCAAGGTGCCTGTGCTGGTAAACCCCACAGACATGTGAGAAGTACTCAACTCAAGGAATGAGAACTGGAAACTCAGGGCTGCAGTCTCTGCTTAGAGTACACTCCCTGTGGTGGGTCCCAGGGCCAATCTGGAACCTTCTATGGTTCAGCTCCTAATATCTAAACTGAAGAGATTTCCCCAGAGATGTGCTAGGGCAGCCATAGCTACGTGTGGCCATTGAGCACTTGAAATGTGGCTAGTTGGAGTGGAGATTATTTAAGTGTTGAACACACACTGGGTTTTTAACTATTGAGTCGAGAGAGAGAGAGAGAGAGAGAGAGAGAGAGAGAGAGAGAGAGAGAGAGGGAGGGAGAGAGAGAGAGAGAAAGAGAAGGTGAAAATATAATTCTGTAATAGTAATTACATGTTGAGTTATAATAATTTAAATATGTTGGGTTAAAGATAATATATTGCTAAAATTAATTCCTCCATTTTTACACGTTTTCATTTCGTATTTTTAAAAATCTTTTTCCTGTCCTTTCTCTTGTTTTTCTTTCACGTATTTTAAATATTTCATGCATGGCTTGCACTGACTTAGAACATTGGTCTCCAGCTCTTCGTTTGTGATAAACGGGAAATAGAGTAGAAGGCTTGCATTCTTTGGGAAGGCTGGAAAAGGAAGCCATCCGATAGCCATCTGACCAGAAGAGGGTAAGGCAGGTCTGGCCTGGGGAATTTGATTTAAAAAAGTAGATGTTAGAGGGGAGTTTCTGCCATGAATAGCTTCCACGTTCTTATTAGCCAGCTTCTTTCAGCAGAGACTGACCCGATTCCAGTCCCAGGTGGGCCACTTCTTATCTGAGCGGCTCTGAGGCAGATCCTCACCACCCAACCTTGTTGTTTCCATCTGTTAATGGGTTAACCTCAGAACTTACGTCCAAGGTTAAATGTGGCAATGGCTGAGTACATGAAGAGAAAGCGTGGGTCAGGTTCCCAGCCAGGGATTCAATGAACCATGGCAGGGGAGGGGCAGACCTTCAGGGTTAACGTCCTTCAGAGTGAAACAGTGGTTGGGAGTGTGGTTCTCCTGAAGGCGGGATGAGAGCCCACATCTAACCATTCAAGACAGCCCGGGGGATCTATAGTTAGGAATTTTATTTCAAAATCCGAGCGGCTTTGACCACCTGAGACAGGACAAGCATCCGCAGTTATCACCTAAGGATCAAAAGTTACCAAAAGGTCCCCATTTCTGGTTCAGTCACTCTCATTCTCCGTTGGCTTCAACATAAACTTGGAGGTGGTAGATTACCAAGTGACATAGTTTCCTTGCCCTCAGCAATGCATCATATAGAAATCAGCTGAAAACCAGTATTGCAATGTCATGAAAAGATCACTGGGTTTTGAGTTGGACTGACCTGAGTTTGACTTCCTGGCTCTTTCTCTTACTCTGCATGACTTTTAGGCCAATTACGTGGTTCCTCTGAGACTCAGTTTTCCCATCTGGAAAATGGGTGTGATAGTGCATGACTTTCACTTGTAGATGCATCTCAACTTATTTTTAAAGGGTTTAGCCTGCCGACTACCACCTCATAGGTCCTAACTAGCCAAAGCTATTGTTAGTGTGTCTGTGTGCATGGTTTGTGCATCATTACAAGACACTCTTACTTTGGTTCTTATAAATATCCCTGTAGCTTTCCTGTATGCATTGGTTCACATTTCCATTTTGCTTCCTCTTTCGATCTTTCCCTCCTGGCAGAAAGTGGGCCTAACTGTATCACAGGACAGAATCTTTACTTGGAATCTGAACCTGCAGCAAGAAGCAAAATATATTGGTGTGTAAGGAGAGGCATTGCATTGACTTCCTCTTCCTTGAAATCTATTTCAAAACTCCTGAGGGAAGCGAGACTAATAGAACGATGGTGGAGGGGTGACGTGGAATTGTTATAAAATGATGACTATTCCAGGGCCAGGCTGGAGTGTAATAGAAAGGAAAAAATGTACCTGCCCTCCTTCTCCTCCAAACCAAGGAACCTGTTCAACATAATAATTACAAGACCGCCATCCCAAATACTTACAGCTTAATATCCTATTTCAAATACTCTACTCTAAAGGAGACTTAGGTGTATGGTGGGTTTTTTTTTTCTTAAAGAGAGAGGGGTTGTCTTCAGTTAGTTAATAATTTCACAATTTCAAATCTGAGTTACATATTTAATATGTTTTAAAAATAATATCTCTATGTCCATATACTTATATACATGCATGTGTGTATACATACGTGTGTGTGCACATACACACTTTTCCCAGAGAGGCATAAAGATTCATCTGAAGGAAATTTATGTTACCATTGATGCTGAGGCTACTTGATGATAAAGTGGTTGTTTTACTAGTTACGTGTGTAGTTTTACTCTCCTTAAATAAGGTGGGAGAACTGTATCAATGTCCGTTTCCTGGTTGTGATATTATGCTAGAACTATGCACATTGTTACAGTGAGAAGTAAGTGAAATGTTTATGGAATCTCTCTGTATTATTTCTTACCATGAATGTGGACTTACAGTTTATTTTTAATTAAAAGTTTTAAAAATAGAGAGGGAGAAGGAGGGGGAGACAGGAGACCGCTCAGCATACCCGCCATCCTTAAACCCTACTGCTCTGCTCCTGGCAGTCACACACATCATATCCCTCACGTGGCCCTCATCTTCTGGACTTTGGGATTTGAGCTGAACTTGTACTTCTGCAAAGCCATTCTCCTGTGTCCTTCAGTCCTTTCGACCTGCCCTGTTAAACACCCTCTTAGCCCCGTGTATTCACAGCCCACTTCAGGCTGCCGAGCATCACTTAAATGACACGATTAAATGTAAATAGATATACCAACATCTGCCACCCGGTGGGCTCCCACCACAGGCCACATCTCCACTGCCCCTGTTCCTGTTATCTGGGTTTGGTCCAGAACTCGGTACATAATGGGTATTTAATAAGTACTTAATTAAAATGATCATCTTTACTGTCTATGCTTTTGTCCCCAAAAAGCTACCCTAAAGCACTTATAATTAAAGCTTTGCATTTTTGTTGACTCCTCTAGAATAGTGAGTGTAGCATCTACTGTCTCTGATTCTCCACTGCCTACAGGAAATTCAATCCATCACTACATCACCTAGCCTCACATTGTGGTCTGCCTGTCCATCTGCCTCCCTCCTTCACACACCCACACCCTCTCCCCTCAGCCTGGTTTGATGTACTTGTTCAAGTCTCTGTTTCTTTGTAACTCGGCCCCCTGTGCATGGCAGCTCGCCACATCTGTTCTGCAGCTGAATAGCTCAGCCTTTAGGTTCCGGCTTAAATGTCACTTCCTTAGGGAGGCCCTCTGAGATCCCCTAGCGTCCGTCCATCAGCCCTCCTGTTTGATGATTCCATAACACCCTGGCCTTCCTGGTGATGATAATGATCACATGTGCAATTTCATCCTCCGTGTCTGTGGCCTGCAGCAGGAAGGGTCCTGTGTGTCTCATCCTCTGCTTGTAGTCATGCACCTAACGTAGCGCTGGTCCAGGAAAATGTGCACTAGAATATGTTGCTTAAGCACCAGCGCCCCTCCTTCTCTGGACGTGGGAGTCGTGGCTCTGTCATTCCTGATGCCTCCTTCTGGTCCTCTGCACCCCCCTAGTATTCCCTGACTTTTCCCAGCACCCCTTTCCTATGATCCATGATTCAGTGACCAACAACATTGCTGAATTCTGTTCTTGCTATTGCTCATGCGTCCACCTCTCCACCCAAGCTTTTAGCTATGCAAGGGCTGAGACCACACTCTATCAATCTTAGTCACTCCAACACCTGAACAGTGTCTGGCATCCAGGAGGCACTCAATAAATGTGTGGCCAAGGGCCCAACCCTCACCTTGGGCATTTTCTCTCATTGTTATGGCTGTACATATTAGCAAGGTGTGGGTGTTCCTGAATTTCTGTCCCCACGAGTGGTCCCAGGAAGCCTGGACTTGGGCCTGAGGTTCAGGGCTTGAGTGAAGCAGGCTCATAGTCATCACTGTGCATCAGACCTGCCGGGGAGCCCAGATCGAAGACTGAGTCACCTGGTGTGGCATGGGACCTGGGCAGCAGTGTCACGCAATCGATCCCCAAGGACTGGTTCTCATACACACTCAGGGCTCGCAACACTGGCCCAGGAGGGCAGGAGGGAGCTGGAATTCAGCATGAAGTAAACAAAATGAGCTAAGTGTTCCTTTGAAGGCTTCTGAGAAAGTCAGACACTGGAAATCACAGCAGACACCAGGGGTGAGCAAATGGGTTTGAAATAGAGGTGCAGATATGGGCCTGAGGGTATTTCCTGGGCTCCAGAGTCCTGGCAGGGGCTGGTTGTAGAGTCTGTGCCTCAGCCATGGGTGGGGAGACAGCTGCACCAAGCTTCAGGGAAGAGATGGTTGAATGGGAGAGGTTCCCAGTCTCCCCACTTCTCACCGAGCACCCAGGTCTCCTGTCCTGGCCGCTCAGCTTCTCCTCTGCTCCGGCTGCGAAGGAAGGTCCTGCCTCTGCCTGCCCGGGTCCAGGGCCTGAGTGAGGCTCTGGGGGAGAAGGGTCCTGGGGAGGCTGCCAGAGGAAGGGGGGGCTGCTTTTTGCTACCAGTTAGAGCAGCCCCTGGGCAGGTGTGTTGGGGGAGAGCAGTACAAAAGGGGGAGGAACAGAATTTTTTAAAGCAAAATGGAGAATAAGAAAGGAAGAGAAAAGACGGGAAAGGGAGTTTTGCAAATTTAGGAAGCGAAGGGTCCGGAGTAACAGTGAATCAGGTGCAGAATCTGGAGAAACGGCTTGAGTGGGTTCTCTTGGTCTTCAGGAGACAAAAGAAGAGGTTCCAGTTTCTTTTTAGTTATTCTTGACAGCTGGCCTGGGCAACTTCGATATGAGATTTTCTGCAGCACTGTGCCACATATCCGTGTGTGTGTGTGTGTGTGTGTGTGTGTGTGTGTGTGTGTGTTGATCTAGGCAGTGAATTCGGACTGGGCTCAGTAGACCCCTGTGACTTCACAGAGTTACTGACCCCTTCAATGACTCAGTTTACTCAGAGGGGATCATCAGAGTACCCGCCTGTGGGATTGCTGTGAGAACTCATTAGAGATGAGGTGTTGAATCAGCTCATGGTAAGCCTTCTACCACATAAATATCAGGCATCAGCGCGTCCTCAGCTGTTAGCCACTCTGGGCACAGACCCCCATCTTCTCCAGAACTCTGTTCCTTTAGGGACCAATCCCCCTGTTTGCCAAGAACTGAGTGGCTTCCTGAGACCCAGGACTCTCCTTGCCTGACTCCGGGGCCAATTTTAATTTAACTCTTTCTGGGCTGTGGCTCATCTGTGGATCTGGGCAAACCATAGCCAATGCCTTCCCAGCAATGGGCATGGTTGGGTCTGGAGGGGAGGCTGGGAAGGGAAGAGGGGGCTGGGGTGACTCAGCACTGAGTCTGGGGGTTCTGTTAAGACAGGCTCTCCTTTCCCTGAACACCCCTGCATACTGATGTGCTCCACCCGCCCAGGGCTGTGAGTCAGGTGGGATGACTTGCTCAGGGATCCACTCAGGAATGGGCCTTCTAGGGCCAGGCCCAGCCCTTCCTGTACCTTCCTGGTAGGAGAGGGGCACCTCCCTAGGCTTTGGAACAGCAGCCAGGACAGCCAGCCCAGGTCCTCACAGAGAGGCCGCCCTCTGCACCTGTTCCCTACTGGGCATCCTATGGCCATGCCATAGCGGGGTCACTAGAGTGACAAGCCTTGCCATTCATTTCAAGTGAGTGTGAGCAGAGCTGCGCTCCACACACAGCTTTGGGGGGAAGCTTGCAGTTTCTATTCTTTCAAGACCAACATTTTTCTAAGTAAAAATGTGATTAGGAGGTTTCCAGGCTCAGCTTCTGGGGAATAATTAAACTATATTTTTATAATGACTTTTATCACTGATATCATTTCCCATTACTTATCTCTCCTTCACTAAGCACTCACTGTGTGCCAAGCTCTTTATGTCCTCTATCTCAGCCAACCCTGGAAATAACCCTGGGAGATGTTTATTATTATCCACACCAAGTATTGATATTATTAGTACACTGTAAATTGAAGACTTGGGAGGTTTTAAATGTGGGCAAGGTCACAGGGCTGTGCCTGTCCATTCTTGGACCCTTAGTCCCTCTACACCTCCCCAAACCCTGCCTCCCTCAGGCCTACCTCACCCTGAACACCCACTAGATAGATACTGTATCTGTGTCCTGGATTTTGTCCAGAAAAAAATATGAAGAGCTGGATAAGAGATTGGGTTCAGTATGAAAAGAAAAATACCTGAAAGTACACGTATTACTTTAAAAAATTGTTCCTGAACCATGATGGTCCTTTGCCTGTGTTTCTGTCTCGGTTTCCTTCTCATGTGGATTGAGAGGTCACCTTCAATCCGATTATCCATTTATGTATCAGTACCTTGCAGGCTCACAGGTGCTGGTAAAGGACCGCTCCCCCCCCCCACCCCGCCCAAGCTCCTTGGATCCATTGAGCAAATAACAATTCTGTCCCTTCAGTATCTTACCTATATTTGAATTAATCCACATGATGTTTCTTTAATTTTAAAAAACAAGTCTGAATAACATTGCATTACTCTTCTGAAAATTGCTAAGAAAATAGATTTTAAAGGTCTAACACAAGAAAATATTTATGTAACTATGTATGATGATAGGTGTTAAGTAGGCTGATTGTGGTGATTATTAATTTTGAAGTGTAGCCCTGGCTGGTTTGGCTCAGTGGATAGAGTGTAAGCCTGCGGACCGAAGGGTCCCAGGTTTGATTCCAGGCAAGGGCATATGCCAGGGTTGTGGGCTCGATCCCCAATAGGGGGCATGCGGAAAGCAGCCAATCAATGATCCTCTCTCATCATTGATGTTTCTATCTCTCTTCCCTCTCCCTTCCTCTCTGAAATCAATACAAGTATATTTTAAATTGAAATGTATACAAGTATGAAATCAGTATGCTGTCCACCTGAAACTAATATATTAATGTTAAAGACCAGTTATATCTCAATTTAAATTTAAAAATCTGCTTGTGTTATCTGCTTACAAAATAAGCTTTATGAAGTCTGAATTTCTTTATTTTACTTTTTTTTATTAAATTGGTAAGGGTGACATTGGTCAGCATGAACATATAGGTTTCAGGTGTGAGTTTCAGGTATGTTATAAGATCTGTATATTGTATCCTGTACCCACCACCCAGAGTCAAATCTTCTCCTGTCACCATATATTAGGACCCTCATGTCCCCCCCTCCCTTCCCTCTGGCAATCACCACACTGCTGTTTGTGTTCATGAATTTCACTTTTGTATCCCAATATGAGTGAAATCATATAGTCCTTAGCTTTTTCTGACTTATTTCACTTAGCGTAATGTTCTCAAGGTCCATCTATGTTGTTGCAAATGGCGCTATTTCACCCTTTCTAATGGCGGAGTAGTATTCCACTGTGCATATGCACCACACCTTCCTCATCCTGACTCCCTGTCTCTCCTTGTTCCATCTCCTCTGTTCACCAGAATTGTCTGGGGTCTGTGCCTTTCCTTAGGCCTCTCTTCACCTGAAGTTCCTTCCTCATCCCTCACACCTTAGTTCCAACACCAGCTCCCTAAGCAGCCTTCCCAGAGTCCCTCAGGCCCCGATTGTCACTGTCACAGCATTTTGCCTATCTTCCTGGGGTTTCCAAACAGGAAGGCAAACTCCTTATCTGTGAATCTGGTAAACATGAGATTCCCAGGGCCCATCCCCCAGACATTTTGATTTCATAAAGCCAGACTGGGGCCAAGGGATCTGTATTTTTAACACAGGCTGCAGGGAATTCTGAGTCAGATGCTTCTCAGGTCCTACTTTTAAGAAACTTCTCGTTGTTGTAGTTATTTATTTATAGCCTTGTTTTCTATCAGCCTCCACCTCCCCGGCGCCTAAAGGTTAAGAGCTCTCAGGAATCAGAACAACATATTTTCATTCCTAAGGTCCTGGTGTTTGCCCTAAGTACTGGCACACTCCACGAAATGCCCAATAAGCATCTGATGACTGAATCCATTTAGTCATTCTGCCTCTAACTCCTTATGAACCACCTACTATGGGCACACCATTGTTCTAAGCACCAGGGAGAAGCAACAGAAAGCAAAAGAGATGAAAATCCCTACCTGATGGACCACGCAATGGATAGAGGATGCTGATGACCAGATCCTGAGTGTGAGTTCTAACAATTGTCTATCAGAGGGCTACCATTTGCCAGTTGTTAGGTATCTTCAAGGAGACTATGTTATTAGACATGACAGTAAATTAGAGACCAGTAATACAAGAGAACGATGGCTCTTGTTTCTTTCTTTTTCTTTTCTTCTTCTTTTTTTAAACAATGAAAGCACTGAAATCCGGAGAGGTCGGGACTGGCTGCAGATTGCAAGGGTATATTCAGTGCAGAGCCTACATTGAAAGGCTGGCCTGTCCCATTTCTAGCCCTGAGTTCTGGGTTGTTTCCCTAGATTCATTATGGCCTTGGCATTGCTGCAAAGATCATTCACCTGGCACAGGTGATCTTACTCAGCAAAGCGAGCCTGGGTCGCCCAGGCGCTGAGCAAATGGGTTACCTGGGCCTGCACTCTCTTGAGCAAACTGCACCTGGGCATCATGGTTCCACTGAGCCAGCAAGGTGTGGGTATATTGGTAATACAGTGCTTCATGAAAGGAAGCATGTCATCACTCTCATGCTTTCATTAAGAGGATTGAGAGCAGAGGAGGCTGAAATGCCTTCGCGTGGGCACAAAAAATCAGAGATTAATAAAGTAAACCTTGAAAATAGTGAAGCATCTGATTTGAGCTTTTCCATGGACAAGCCCAATAACCCAGAGGAAACTATTAACATACAAATAGACAGGCTTCCCATTAAAACAGCAGCAGATAGTTCTGGAAAAGACCTCTTCACGCAGAAAGCAATTATTATGGGAAATCGAGTCCGATTCAGGCCCATTTGCAGCAAGCTTGGAAAATCAAAATGGAACCACTCATAATCGAGCAGACAACCCTTCTGTGGGGGAGGGGAGCCAGTTCTTCATTATGATTGCTTTTATTATTATTACTTTGAGAGAATTCAACTTTACAAGTTCCAAATCTTACTGACTTGCAGCCACTGCTCAGATGGTTCAGCACAGTGCAGTGCAGACAGATATATTCGCATACTAACAAAAAAAGAGAAAGAACAAAAGAAAAAGAATCAGCTAGTGTATTATGATTAAATAGATCTTTTGGTTGGATTTTCAGAGATTAATAGAATTTCAGGCTGAGATGTCACTCAAACCAAGAACTTCTAAATAAATAGGTGTCTGATTTGAGTGTCTGCCCATTCTGAAAGTCAGATGCCAGCCCTGGGTCCTTGGTTAGTTTAAGAGTTGGAATGTGCATAATTAGACCTTAGAGGAGAATCTAAAGAGGAGAGGTGAGGTCTAAGGAACGTGAAAGCTCCAGGCGAGGACGAAATCATCCTGGAAAACATGAACATTTGCTTTCAAATGGCTGTGGAGAAGGTAGCAGACCAAGATGCTCTAATGAGGTCATAGACATTTCAAGATTCTCAGGAAAGTGCAAGAGATTGGTGGCCTTGCCCAGGAGGACATCCCAGGGACTGACTGGCTGTGCCCCTCATAGCGCCTGGCAATTTTACCATGACAACATCCTTGATTTTCACTAATGGCGCAAGTTTTTGTCTTCTCTACTATACTGTAAGCCCAGTACTCTGTAATCTCTAAGTATCTTTTAGGAGGAAGACCCAACTTCATGCATTTGACATAAGATATCCTGCATGTGTCAGCCCAGCCCTGCGAAGCTTAATGCCCTTTCCCCCACTCTCTGTGCCCCAGC
>PVJC01035491.1:0-18230 GCA_004026665.1 Murina feae
CATCTTGGCTGGGTTAATTTGCATACAGCCGCTCTGATTGGCTGGTGGGCGTGGCTGTGAGCAGAGGCTCAGCCAGCCTAGGCAGGCAGTTGCAACAGTTTGCTCTAGTTCCATGGCTGTTGCTCTAGTTCCATGGCTGTTGGCCTCCATCTTGGCTGGGTTAATTTGCATACAGCCACTCTGATTGGCTGGTGGTAATTTGCATGTTTCTCTTTTATTATATTAGATATCTCCTCTAAAAATATAAAAGAGAATCTAAATTGTTAGTAAATTTTGATTTCTCAAGGGAAAATAAATATTGCTCAGATTTTCAGGCTTATAAGATAACTTAGAGTATATGTAGGGTCAATTACCTAGAAGTTTTGATCCCACCTTCTAAAATAATCAGCTACTAAAATATGTGGGTAAATTCAATCAATTATGAATCCTTTCTTTGGTGTAAAGACACTTAGTTTTAGTTCATTTCAAAAGTACAATTTCTTTAACTATAAAATATTGTAACACATAAGGTTGGACTACATGGAATCTATTAAATTTTTTAGGTCTAAAAAATTAGGTGAGGCAAATCACTATTGTATATGAGGTTTTTTTAAAAAATGTTGTTTTATGCTATTAAATAGAGTATTTTTTAAAATTTAGCTTACATATTTTCAAAATCCTGTAGTATAAATTCTGTTTATTTATATTTATCACTTAAAACTTTAAATATGAGCCCGGCTGGCATGGTTCAGTGGTTGAGCATTGACTTCTGAACCAGAAGGTCATGTTTGATTCCCAGTCAGGGCACAGGACTGGGTTGTGGGGTCCTCCCCAGTAGAGGGTGTGTAGGAGACAGCTGATAAATGATTCTTTCTCATCATTGATGTTTCTATCTCTTCCTCTCCTTTACTCTCTGAAATTAATAAAAATATATTTAAATAAAAATTTTAAATGTGAGATTCATTTTAAGAAGATTTTTATATCCGTCTAATGTCTGAAGAATAACTCTATTTAAAAGACATCTATGTCTATGGACTGGGGAGGGAGGCACAATAGACCACGATTTAGTGAAGTCTGAATAGCTGAAAGCAAAGGATTATCATCCAACCAGAAGCAAAGTAGATTAACAAACTGTCTTTTCAATTGTTATTTTCAAAAGCAAAGATTAGCTTTAACATTATGAGAGAACAATGTTCCAGTAGGAAAATAGAAAGATGTTAATAATAATGACAACTAACAAGTATTCTTCAAGAAATTTTAATCAACAAATCAACAAACGAAAAGTGCTGGCAAGGATGTGGAGAAAAAGGAACCCCCAAGCACTGATAGTGGGAATGCAGACTGGTATAGCCACTGTGGAAGACAGTATGAACTTTCCACAAAAAGTTAAAAATGCAACTCCCATTTGACCCAGTAATCCCATTTCTAGGACTATATCCCAAGAAACCAGAAACACCAATCAGAAAGGATATATGAAACCCCTATGTTCATAGCAGCACAATTTACAATAGCTAAGATTTTGGAAACGACCTAAGTGCAAATCAGCAGATGAATGGATTAAAAAACTGTGATACATCTACACAATGGAATACTACGCTGCTATAAAAAGAAGGAACTTTTACCATTTGCAACTGGAGAGCATTATGCTAAGTGAAATAAGCCAGTCAGAGAAAGATAAATCATGATCTCACTCATATGTGAGATATAATGATCAACATAATTTGATGAACAAGAATAGATCCAGAGACAAATGGCAGGGGAGGGAGCGATTAGAGAGCAACCAAAGGACTTGTATGCATGCATATTAGCTTAGCTAATGGACACAGACACTGGGGCAGTGGGGGCTTGCCCGGGGTGGGAATGGCTGGGGGTGAGGGAGTCAACTGGGGAAAAAGGAGACATATGTCAAACTTTAGACAATAAAAAAGTTATATATATTTTATATATATATATGAAATTTTAATTACTTACCTGTAATGGACCCAAGATAGAGCTTGTTGTATACATGAAAAAGAGCCGAAGATAACTCAGAACATTTGCAAATGCGAACAGCCCTTCTGCCACCAGTGTAGGATGAAATGCATCCCAGTCTTTCCGATCAGCAAAGTCATGAAACTAAGGAAGAAGAAGCCAAAGGTAAATAGCTCTCTCAATTTAGAAAAATAAAAACATCCTAATTATTGAAAAAAAAAATTTTAATTATGTTTCCTTGTGGGAGGTCACTATGTTTTATAAATTTGTCTTCTTTTAATAGAAATAACATTGTTTTAACAAAATATTTCTACACATACACTATTCTATAAAATGTTTCCCAGAAATTGTTAGGTTTTAAGAAATTAAAGTTTTAAAACTGTTATTAAATTTTTTATGAATAAATGTTTGCTAGTTTTTCTTAAATTCCACAATACAACTTTTAAGTATGTTTACATGTCAAATTATTAGCTATTCTATTAAATGAACATTGTCCCTTGACTCAGGATTCTAGAATAAGCCATAGAAGTTCTCCCTTTTAAATGCCAAGGAGTGCTTCATTACCTAGACATAGAGTGGCCACATGCTCCAACCACCCGGGATAGTCCGGTTATGTACCAGTTTTCCTGGCATAATTATTAATAGCATCCATCCCTTTTCATTTTCCAATGTTTAAAATGCTTGATTAATATATGATTTGGGCATCCCACATTTAGAGATAAAACAATGACCCTCAACTCTTTATTGAACTATATATCTACATAACCAATTTTTAATTCTTAGTAATTTCACAATTCTGGTCACTGACCATATCTAACATATTCCTCCTACTAACTACTTAAAAGAACAAAGTTTTTAATAAAGTAAATGTTAGATAACCAGTTCACCTTTTCTAGTCTATAAATTAGTAAAAAAAAACACACCCCAAAACCCACACATAAAAAACCTCAGAAAACAGAAAATACTATATCATTTAGTTCTTTAAATGTGACTCCTCAGAACCTAAACTCTTTCAACAGAGTTAGTCTCAGTTAACATTGGAATGTGTAAAACACTATATAATTAATTCCATTCAGATAAACATTTTATCCCTGGCAGATATAAAGATATCTAATGCTAATTACTTTAAGTAACTTTGTGTTTTCATTTTAAGTATATACAGGTTAATGAGGTACATAAATCTAGCTCAGATATAAGGAATCAGCATTTGGTAGAAAGAAAATGCCTAGACAGACCTGGATTTAAATCCAGTCTTGCTTGGTTTCTTACTTGGATAAGTTACTTAATACTTCTGAACTTCATTTTCCTTATTTGAAAAAAGGGGATAAGGACAAAGAGTCTCATAGAGTCCCTGTGAGGATAAAATGAGATAAGTATAAAACAAGTATTACACCATGGTGCCTGGCATTTAATAGATAATCAACATTCACAGGTAATTAACATCATTTAAAATATTGGAGAGGAAGGAAGCAATGCGCACTATTCCCTTGCCATAAGGATAGCTTTAAAATGAAAACACATTAGATACAGATTTGAGCCAATGGAACTCAAACTTAGGTAGCTAAATATCTCAGGTTTCTCCTAAATAAATTTCGCTTGTGTCTCAAATTGACATAGTTAATAGTCACCTTGTTGTGAGCAACCACTTTCAGGGCAAAGGTTGCCAAATAAAGGGAATTCATGACAAAACTGAGTTGATTACGAGATTCTTCTAAAAAGTCTTCCAACCCTTCATACCAGAGTCTTTTAATGTCTGACCAAATCATTCCTAAAAAAGGAAGAAAAAAATTAAGTAACGCTTTCTTACTTAAAATGAAAACCACTTTTAGGCTCAAAGTATTAAATAAATAACATTTGCATCAGCTGTAGCCTCATTAACAAATAACTTTTAAAAAAACCCACAAACCCTTCAAAAGTTGAAAGAAAATAATCTTGTTTCATATGATAATATCTTTCCCAAAGAGGGAGTAAAGTCAAACAAGCAGAAGAAAACAAATAAATTGATCACACACACACACATCCCAAAGGCTCAGTTCCAGTTCTTCTCTATCCATACTCACTGCTACAGTGACCTCATCCAATCTATTCTAATGGCTTTCAATAACATATGTGTCAGACTTTCAAATTTATCTCTCTAAACTCAACCTTCTATACTAATAAAAAGGTAATATGCTAATTAGACTGAACATCTTCTAGACGACCTTCCGGACATCCTTCCGGACAAAGCCATGGTGGCAGGGCTGAGGCAGAGGCAGTTACAGGTGATCAGCCAGACAGAGGAGAGCAGTTAGAAGGATCAGGCCAGCAGGCAGGTGAGGGGTTAGGAGCCAGCAGCCTTGAGGGTTCCTGGATTGGAGAGGGTGCAGGCCAGGCTGAGGGTCCCCCACTCCTGTGCATGAATTTTGTGCACCGGTCCTCTAGTATTTATATAATAATCAATATCTCTAAACCTCTCTAAAATCCCACTTGTATAGACACTTAGCTGCTCTGTCTCCAAATGGATGTCCTATATGTCCAAACTGAACTCTTAATCTCCTACCCTAAATTCACCAGAGTTGAAGACCTCCCTATTTCATTGGATGGCAATTCCATGCTTCTAGTTGCTCCATCCAAATGAATCATTCTTGACTTATATTTCTTTTAAACCACATAATCAATAGAGTAGCAAAACCTTTTGGTTCTATTTTCAAAATATAGTTAGGATCTAATCCTTCTCACTACCATTTCAATTTCAAGTCACTGTCATCTCTTGCTTGTATTACTTTAATAGCCTCCTTGGTTTTCCTTCTTTTATTCTGATCTCCCTAAAATCTATTCTCAACATAGCAACTAGAGCAATTCTTTTAAGATGCCAAGTGTTACTTTTCTCCTCAAAACCCTGTAAAACTCCCAGAGGATAAAGGATTGATTGCAGGTCAGAACTCTTTCTCCATGGGAATATAACCTCATGGTATCATCTTATCTAATAAAAGAGTAATGTGCAAATTAGGGGTCACCCATCACAAAGATGGCCACCCCCATAGCCACAAGATGGCCACCCCCATAGCCACAAGATGGAGGCGCCTATAGCCACATCCTATCTAATAAAAGAGTAATATGCAAATTAGGCATTACTCTGTCTCAAAGATGGCCGCCCTCATAGCCACAAGATGGCTTCACCCATAGCCACAAGATGGCCACCCCCATAGCCACAAGATGGCGGCACCCAGTCCAGCTCAAACCCGCCACTGGCTTGTTAGCCAGGCAGGTGGTGGGAGAGGAGGAGGCCCCGAGGGGCACAACAGGAAATCAAAGGGGGCTGAAGGTCCCCTGCCCAGGCCAGAGGCCTCAGGCATGGGCAGGGGTGGAGCCAGTGATCAGAGGGGTATGAGGGTGCCCTATCCAGAGATAAGGCCTGGGCCAGAGGCCTCAAACCTGGGCAGGGGCAAGGCTGGAAATCGCAGGGGCCTGGGTTATGAAGAGCCAGCAATCAGAGGGGCAGGGGCTGGTGATCACAGGGATCTGGTCACCAGTGAAGCTGGCAAAGCAGGGGTCTGAGGGTCCCCTGCCCAGGCCTGTAGCCTTGGCCACAGGCTGTAGTGGGGCAAGGGCAGAGCTGACGATGGCAGGGGGCAGGATCAGAGCTGGTGATTGCAGAGGACTGGGCTCTGTGAAGCCGGCGATTGGAGGGGCTTGGGGGTCTTCTGCCCAGGCAAAAGAGTAATATGCAAATTAACCTTCATTCCACCACAAAGACGGTGGCAGTCAGGGAGTTGTAGCAAGGCAGGAGGCTTGTGTTGCCCCGGTGACGGAGGAAGCCAAGATTCCCACTTGCCCTGTGGACCCTGAGCTCAGCTCAAGGCAACAAAGCTTCAATTATAGAAGTTAAATAAATCCCAGATACCTGCTTCCAGCATGCCGCCATGGCCAGCCTGATAATGGCCCTCAGCCCCTCACCCAAGCTGGCCAGGCACCCCGGTATAGATTCCCACCCTGAAGGGGCTTGTGACCAGCCTGAAAACAGCCCTCAGCCCCTCACTCAGGCTGACCAGGCACACCAGCAGGACACCCTTCAGGGCAAACCAGCCAACCCCTACATGTGCACTGGGCCTCAGTCCTATATAATAAAAGGTTAATATGCAAATTGACCCTAACAGCAGAACCTCTGGGAATGACTGGTCACTATGACACACTGACCACCAGGGGGCAGACACTCAATGCAGGACCTGCCCCTGGTGGTCAGTGCACTCCCACAGGGGGAGCTCTGCTCAGTCACAAGCCAGGCTGATAGCTGCCAGCACTGCTGTGCTGGCGGGAGCCTCACCTGCCTCCTTAGCAATGCTAAGTATGTCTGACTGCAGCTTAGGCCTGCTCCCCGCTGGCAAGTGGACATCCCCCGAGGGCTCCTGGGCTGCCAGAGTGATGTCTGACTGCCAGCTTAGGCCCAATCCCCT
The DNA here is from genome assembly GCA_004026665.1 of Murina feae. Lineage (NCBI taxonomy): Eukaryota > Metazoa > Chordata > Mammalia > Chiroptera > Vespertilionidae > Murina > Murina feae. The sequence continues at coordinate 6,384 of PVJC01035491.1, forward strand.
CAGGTAGTGGGCCTAAGCCAGCAGGTGGACATCCCCCGAGGGGTCCCAGACTTGGAGAGGGCATAGGCCAGGCTGAGGAACGCACACCCCGCCCCCCGAGTGCACAAATTTTTGTGCACCGGGCCTCTAGTCAATTATGAAAACATACCAGGTTAAGAAAAATAAGGACAGCTGTGTTCAACATTGTAACAATAACCACTCACTGGAATTGCCTGTGGACCAGGTTGACTGTGAGTGATCTCAGAGACCCTGCAGGCACACATAGCAAGAAGTAAAGACATGCTGAAAAACAGGCCTCAGCTCCTATGTGTGATGCCTCTCCTAACGTAGGTGTGTGCCTACGGTGGAAGGTACTCTTGGGCTTTTTAAGACACTAGAGGCCCGGTGCATGAATTTGTGCATGAGCGGGGTCTGGCCAGCCCGCCTCAATCGGAGATGATTGGGCTGGGCTGGCCAGGGGGAGGGGATATGGAAGGTTGGCTGGCTGGCTTCACCCCCAATCGGGGTGGGGGAGCTGATCAGAGGCTGTTAGCCTGCCAGCCCCGCCCTGGTCAAACTCCCAAACTCCCAGTAGAGGGGACAATTTGCATATTAATCTTTTATTATATAGGATAATTCCTGCTAGATTTGAGGCCTCTCTAGCTGGTGTAGCCCACATCCAGCCATATGGCCTCATTTCATACAACTGAGTGTACCCACTATGGGGTTTTGAAGCCGCTCCAAACTTTTATAAGACCTGCCAATAAAGACCTATTTGAAGCTGTCATGTGACATGCTGTATTTTCTGTATCATTCTACAAAGCTCAATACAGCTGGTACCAGGTTTCTGCCTACTGGGTCCTATGAGTGGGAATGAAGTTGGGAATCCAAATCACTGCTGATGATTGTGCAGAATGGGAATTGCATCTTCCCTTATATCTCATTTTACTTGGAGTCAAAACCAAATGCCTTACAATGGTCCACAGAATTACACTATCTCCTCTCCTGTTGATCTTTCCATCACTCTGGTCACACTGGCCTCCTTGATTCCTTGCTGTTTTTTTTACTCCTGCCTTCAGGCCTTTACACTCTCACTTGCCTTGGTTGGAAATTCCTCACCCTGATATCATCTGGCTAACTCCCTCACTTCATGTCTCTGCTTACCACCTACTCTTATCATCCTATTTAAAATTGCAAATCCCATGCTCCTCACTTCCAATCCCCCAACTTTGCTCTCTTTCTTTTCCCTTAGTACTTACCTTTTTTTTAAAATACATTTTTATTGATTTCAGAGAGGAAGGGAAAGGGAAAGGGAGAGATAGAAATATCGATGAGAGAGACTCATTGGCTGCCTCCTGCACACCCCCTACTAGGGATCGATCCCACAACCCAGGCATGTGCCCTTGACTGGAATCGAACCTGGGACCCTTCACTCTGAAGGCCGACACTCTATCCACCGAGTCAAACCAGCTACGGCAGTACTTATCATTTTTAAACATTGGATATAGTTTACTTAGTATGTCTATTATTAACTATCTTCCCCTCACATTGGGTGAGCTCTTCAAGGGTAAGAATCCTAAATATAAATGTCCTGAGTAGTGCCTGACACATGTGGGTACTCAAAAAGAAAATTGCTAAATAAATAAATACACACAGATTAAAAATAAACAAAATTTCCCCTTTTCTGAGCCAGAGGTTTATTCATAGATATACATATATAGATGAGAATACACACACACACACACACACTAGGAGCCTGGTGCACAAAAATTTGTGCACTCAGGAGGTCCCTCAGCCCGGCCTGTGCCCTCTCGCAGTCTGGGACCCCTCTGGGGATGTCCAACTGCTAGCATGCCTGGCCAGCATGGGTGAGGGGCTGATGGCTGTTTGCAAGCTGGCCAAGCCCCCCAGTGTGGACCCTCACTCCATTGGGGTGTGGCCAGCCTGGGTGATGGGCTGAGGGGCATTTTCAGGATGCCCACAGCCCCTTCAGATTTTGAGTCCCTACTGGAGTGCCTGGGCAGCCTGGGTGAGGAGCTGAGGGGCATTTTCAGGCTGCCCACAGTCCCTTCAGGATTTGAGTCCCTACTGGGGTACCTGGCCAGTCTGGGTGCGGGGCTGATGGCTGTTTGCAGGCTAAGGCCCCCAGTGGGGACCCTCACCCCATTGGGGTGTGGCCAGCCTGGGTGATGGACTTAGGACTGTTTTCAGGCTTTCAGGCTGCCCACAGCTCTCATTGACCCAACGACCCAGCAAGGCTGGCTGGAAGCAGGTTTCTAGGGTTTATTTATCTTCTATAATTGATACACTGTTCCTTTAATCCGAGGCCTAAGTAGGTAATGAAACCTCCTGTTGGCTTCAGCTCAGTGGCTTCTATAATTGAAACAATGTTGCAACAATGTTGCCTGAGCTGGGAGAAGCCCAGTGGCCTAGGCAGTTTACTCCTGGTGCAACGGAAGCCTGCTATTTACTCCAGCTCCGTGACTGCCGGCCTTCATCTTGGCTGGGTTAATTTGCATACAGCCGCTCTGATTGGCTGGTGGGCATGGCTTAGGCGTCCCATAGAAACGGTCAATTTTAATATTACTCTTTTATTAGATATATATATATATATATATTCTATCTATATCTATGTCTACATATCTATGTATCTATATCTATCTATATCTATATATATTAGGAGCCCAGTGCACAAAAGTTTGTGCACTTGGCGAGGGTTCCTCAACCTGGCCTGTGCCTTCTCGCAGTCTGGGACCCCTCAGGGGATGTCCACCTGCAGGCATGCCTGGTAAGGGGCTGATGGCTGTTTGCAGCCTGGCTAAGCCATGGGGGTGTGGCCAGCCTGGGTGAGGGGCTGAGGGCCGTTTTCAGTCTGCCCACAGCTCCCATTGACTCAAGGTCCCATCCAGGCTGGCTGGAATCAGGTTCCTGGGGTTTATTTATCTTTTATAATTGAAACTTTGTTACCTTGTATGGAGGCCTAGGCAGGCAAGAGAAGCCTCCTGTTTGCTTCAGCTCCATGGCTTCTATAATTGAAATATTGTTGCTTGAGCAGAGGCCCGCTGGCCTAGTCAGGCAGTTGCAACAGAAGCCTCCTGTTTACTCTAGCTCTGTGGCTGCCGGCCTCCATCTTGGCTGCATTAATTTGCATATGGCCACACTGATTGACTGGGAGGTGTGGCTTGGCTAGTGGGCATGGCTTAGGTGTCTCAGAGTGAGGGTCAATTTGCATATTACCCTTTTATTAGATTATATATAGATCTATCTCTCTATATATATATATATCTATGAAAAAAAATACACACACACACACACATATGTATACACTAGAGGCCCAGTGCACAAAATTCTGCATGGAGTGGGGGTGGGTTGTGGTGGTGGTGTCCCTCAGCCCAACCTGCACCCTTTCCAATCTGGAACCCCTTGAGGGATGTCCGACTGCCTGTTTAGGCCCGATCGGTCCTAAACGGGCAGTCTGACATCCCTTTCACAATCCAGGACTGCTGGCTCCCGACCTCTCACCTGCCAATTGCCCCTAACCACTCACCTGCCAGCCTGATCAAAGCCTAACTGCTCCAGTGCCAGCCTGATTGCCCCTAACTGCCCTCCCCCTGCCATGATGGTCCCCCCTCAACTGCCCTCCCCTGCAGGCCTGGGTCCCTCCCAACTGCCCTCCCTTGCTGGCCATCTTGTGGCGGCCATCTTTGACCAAATGGGGAAAGCTATCTTCTGATGGTCAATTTGCATATTACTCTTTTATTAGATATGTGTGTGTGTGTATATATATATGTATGTGTGTGTATATGCATATACACACATACATACTAAGGGCCCTGTGCACAAAAATTTGTGCACTCGGGGGGGTCCCTCAGCCCAGCCTGTGCCCTCTTGCAGTCTGGGACCACTTAGAGGATTTCTGCCTGCTGGCGTGTCTGGCCAGCCTGGGTGAGGGGTTGATGGCTGTTTGCAGGCTGGCAAAGCCCCCCAGTGTGGACCTTCACCCCATTGTGGTGTGGCAAGCCTGGGTGATGGGCTGTAGGCTGTTTTCAGGCTGCCCATAGTTTCTTCAGGGTTCAGGTCCCTACTGGAGTACCTGGCCAGGCTGAGGGCTGTTTTCAGGCTTTCAGGCTGCCCACAGCTTCCATTGACCCAATGTCCCAGTGAGGTTGGCTGGAATCAGGTTTCTGGGGTTTATTTATCTTCTATAATTGAAACATTGTTGCTTTAAGCCAGGCCTAGGCAGGTAACGAAGCCTCCTGTTTGCTTCAGCTTTGTGGCTTCTGTAATTGAAACAATGTTGCCTTAGTAGAGGCCCAGCTGGCCTAGGCAGACAGTTTCCTCCATCGCTGGTGCAAGGAAGCCTCCTGTTTGCTTCAGCTCTGTGATTTTATAATTGCAACTATGTTGCCTTGAGCAAAGAGAGTCCCAGCTGGCCTAGGCAGACAGTTTACTCCTGGTGCAATGGAAGCCTCCTGTTTGATCTAGTTCCATGGCTGCCGGCCTCCATCCTGGCTGGATTAATTTGCATACAGCCACTCTGACTGGCTGGTGGGTGTGGCTTAGGCATCCCGGAGAAACAATCAATCTCAATATTACCCTTTTATTAGATTAGATATATACATACATACCTATGCACACATACATACATACATATACATACATACATATATACACACTAGAGGTCCAATGCATGAAATCTGTGCACCCAGGGGTCCCTAAGCCAGGTCTGCACCCTCTTATAGTCCAGGAGCCCTCAGGTGATGTCCTACTGCTGCAGATGTGCGAGAAGCTCCTGCTGCTGTGCTCACCAGCTGTGAGCCTGGCATCTGGCTAAGTGGTGCTCCTCCTGTGGGAGCACACTGACCACCAGGGGGAAGCTCCTGCGTTAAGTGTTTGCCCCCAGTGGTCAGTGCACGTCATAGTAACTGGTCCTTCCTCCATTTGGTCATTTGCATATTAGCCTTTTATTATATAGGATATATTCCTAGGAGTACCAGAGAATCTACTCTAATAAAAGAGTAATATTGAAATTAACCATCTCTCCGGGATGCCCAAGCCACGCCCACCAGCCAAGCCACACCCACCAGCCAATCAGGGTGGCTGTATGCAAATTAACTCAGCCAAGAAGGAGGCCGCAGCCACGGACGTGGGTGTGGCACAGGTGGCGGGCCTCGGGGTGGGTGGGGTGGGTGTGGGGCCATGGGGTGGGCAGGGCAGCAGGTGGCGGGGATAGGCTTGGCCAGCCTGCAAACTGCCATCAGCCCCTCATCCAAGCTGGCCAGGCATGCCAGAAGGTGGACATCCCCCGAGGGGTTCCAGACTGTGAGTGGGCACAGGCCAGGATGAGGGACACCCCCGCCCCTGTGCACAAATTATTGTGCGCCGGGCTCCCAGTCCTATATAATAATGCAAAGTAACTGTCACACTCTCACTCTGTCACTCCCATCAGAAAGATGGCTGTGGCCATGGAGCTGGAGGGAGCAGGAGGCTTGCATTGCCCTTGGTGATGGAGGAAGCCAAGCTTCCCACCTGCCCTGGCCAGCCCTGAGCTCTGCTCAAAGTTACAAAGTTTCAATTATAGAAGATAAATAACCAGATACCTGCTTCCAGCCGGTGTGGCCTCGCTCAAGGAGGGGCTGGGAGCCTTGGTTGCCAGGGGAAATCCAACCTGGGCTCCACTTAAAGCTACAAAGTTTCAATTATAGAAGTTAAATAAATCCCAGATACCTGCTTCCAGCCAGTGGGCGTGGCCAGTCTGAAAACGGCCATCAACCCCTCACCCAAGCTGGCCAGGCATCCCAGTGGGACCCTCCCTCACCCTGAAGGGGCTGTGGCCAGCCTGCAAACAGCCATCAGCCTCTCACCTAAGCAGGCCAGGAACCCCAGTTGAGACCCCCACCCTGAAGGGGGTGTGACCAACCTGCAAACAGCCATCAGTCCCTCATCCAGGCTGGTCAGGCACCCCAGTGGGAACCCCCACCTTGAAAGGGGTGAGACCAGCCTGCAAACAGCCATTAGTCTCTCACCCAGGCTTGCCAAGCACCCCAGTGGGGACCCCAACCCTGAAGGGGCTGTGGCCAGCCTAAAAATGGCCGTCAAACCCTCACCCAAGATGCCACACCACCATGGGGTGAGGGTTCTCACTGGGGGGCTTGACCAGCCTGCAAAAAACCATCAGCCCTTCACCCAGCAGGCCAGGCACCCCAGCGGGGACCCTCATCCTGAAAGGGGTGTGGTCAGCCTAAAAACGGCCCTCAGACCTTCACCCAGGCTGTCCAGGCACCCCAGTGGGCCCCCCACCCTGATTCGGGACACCCTTCAGGGAAAACCAGCCAGCCCCCATGCGGGCACCAAGCCTCTATTCTATATAATAAAAGGGTGATATGCAAATTGACCCTAACAGCAGAATAACTGGGAATGACTGGTCATTATGACACACACTGACCACCAGGGGGCAGACGCTCAATGGAGGACCTGCCCCTTGGTGGTCAGTGCGCTCCTACAGGGGGAGCTCTGCTCAGCCACAAGCCAGGCTGACAGCTGCCAGCACAGTGGTGGTGGTGGGAGACTCTCCTGCCTCCTCAGCAGCGCTAAGGATGTCTGACTACAGCTTAAGCCTACTCCCCACTGGCAAGTGGACATCCCCCAAGGGCTCCTGGGCTGCTAGAGGGATGTCTGACTGCCAGCTTAGGTGGGATCCCCCAGGAAGCAGGCCTAAGCCAATAGGTGGACATCCCCCAAGTGAACCCTCTGTGAGAGGGCACACTCCGGGCTGAGGGACCCCTGAGTGCACAAATTTTTGTGCACTGGGCCTGTAGTAATAATATAATATAGGAACATTTTATGATAAATTTCTTCATTAAGGTATTTTTAAAGATTATGAAATAAAAAAATACTAGAGTGCTGCAACATAACATATGGCTGAATATCAAGTCAATCAGAATCATTCTCTGGCTTACCAGAAGGTAGAATAGTTCCCCTGAGAACACATGAAGCATTCTTGAAAAAAAAAATGTTCATAACATCTTAATTCTACAGTACCCATATTTTATGTAGAAAAAACATTTACAAATATTTGCAGATATGACAAGAAAAACACTTAAAAAAATTCCACTTGGTCCTTGGCTGGTGTGGCTTGGTTGGATGTCATCCTGTGCACCAATAGGTTGTCAGTTCAATTCCTGGTCAGGGCACATGCCTGGGTTGTGGGTTCAATCCCTGGTAGGCAGTGTGTAGGAGGCAGCCAATCAATGTTTTGTTCTCATATTGATGTTTCTCTCTCTCTCTCTCTAAAAATCAATTTTAAAAATCTTCTTAAAATTTTTAAATATTAAATAGAAGCTCACTTGAGTGAGCTTCTATTTAAAATGAGGAAATAAGGGGGAGGGGTGATTGGGGATAAAAACATCCTACATAATAAAAGCCTAATATGCTAAGTGTTTGGTAGTCCAGCCAGCCATTCAACCAATCAAAGTGTAATATACTAATGAAAGCTAAGGCCACTCAACCACTCACTATGATGTGCACTGACTACCAGTGGGCAGACAGTTGACCAGTAGCTCTGACGTGCACTGACCACCAGGGAGTAGACACTCTGACTGGTAGTTTAGCTTGCTGCTGGGGTCCGGCTGACCAGGAATGAGCGAGATGGGCCAGAAACACTCTGGAGCCCTCCCATGGTCCTTCCCTGGCTGGCCAACCTCTCGCGTCCCTCCCCAGCCCTGATTATGCACCAGAAGGGTCCCTCAACCTCGCCTCTCACAATCTGGGACTCCTCGGGGGATGTCAGAGAGTTGGTTTCAACCCGACGGCAGAATGACTGGTACTATGATGCACATTAACCACCAGGGGAAAGACACTCAATTCAGGAGCTTCCCCCTGGTGGTCAGTGTGCTCCCACAGGGGAGCGCCACTCAGCCAGAAGCCGGGGATGAGACAGGAAGCCTCAGTGACAGCACTAAGGATGTCTGACTGCTGGCTTAGACCTGCTCCCCATGTATCCTAAGGATGTCTGACTGCTGGCTTGGACATCCATCAGTTGGACATCCCCGAGGGCTTCCAGACTGTGAGAAGGTGCATGTTGGGCTGAGGGACCCCTCCCCCCCAAGTGCATGAATTTCATGTACCAGGCCTCTAGTAAAATATAATGAAAGCTAAAAACTATCTGAAATAGTCTACATTTTATTAACTCAAACACTGTGACACTAAAACACTAAGCAAAAAAAAAAAAAAAAGCTTACAAAAATAAGTAAAATTGTATCCTGAAAATGCAATGTTATACCTTAGGGGAACTCTTGACAAAAATTAGAGCATGAATTGGAAAAGATTTTTTATGAAAAAAAAGGCAGACATTAAAGAATAGTAAGTACCACCATCAGGTAGTTTCCCACCTCCTGTGCAACATCCCACAATAATAATGTGACTAATACACTGGACATATTTCATGCTTCTAAACTGGACTGGAAGAACAAAGTAATTTTAAACTACAAGGTGTCCCCCCCAAAATGTATACACACTTTAACAGTTGATAGCTCAATTGTGAAAATGAAATGTATTTTAATAAACACTGTCTTTATAATTATCAAAGTGTATATATACATTTTTGGGGATACTTTATATTATAAGCAATGCAATCACTACATAATCAACGTACCATATTTTAGGGTACTTCTTGTTTTGCTTTTGAGAATCAGTAACTAACATCAGTAAATTGCAATCCCATCATTTGGGGATTCCTCAAGGCTTGCTCTCTTCTAATTTTATACATCCATGACCAGTTTATTAACAGATAGCTGACTCAAGCTTACACTTCCTCATGAGCTTCAAACTAAGATATCTAATTGCCTGCCTGATATCTCTTTGGGATATCTTGAAGCCTTTTCAATTTCAACCTATCCAAACCGACAAATCTCCAAATCTAGTACTGTTTCAAAATACCTATATTGTTTAGTAATCTCCCACTCCCTCATCCCCTACATACTATGTATTTCCATGTCCTATTAGCTTTACTTTATAAATACCTTTCACACCTATTTCATTCTCTCCTTTTCTATCACAACCACCCTAAATCCAAGGTACCATCAGCTTTCACTGGAGTATCACATCAGCCTCCTATTGGTTTCCCACCACCTACACTTGCCACAGCCCCATCCTCCCAAGCCATTCTTCACATTGCAGCCAGAGGACCTTTCAAAAGGTAAATCTAATCATGCCACTCACCTACTGAAAAACTGCAATGGTTTTCCACTGTTCTTAGTATAGCAAAAATTACTTAACATGATCTAGAGCACACTCATGTCTATAGCTTCACCTTGAATCTACATTCCCTGCTCCAGCTTTACTCAGTAGAGCTCCTTTGTACCATGCTTCCTCTTGCCACAAGGCCTCTGAATTTAACTACTGTATCAGCCTAAAGTATGCTTCTCTCCCAATGCTCCTGACTCCTGTTTATCCTTTAGATATCAGCTCACTTAGCACTTTCTCAAGACAGCCTTCCCAGTCTCTCTAGGTAGAATGCCCTTATAATACACTTGTTCTCCTAGCTCCATGACCTTTACTTAGTAGGACTTAACTCATTTAAAATTTTTAATTTATATTTGTGATTCTCAAATTATTCTGTTTGGGTTGTTTTGTTTGTTTTTTACCTTAATTAGACCATAAGCTCCATGAATGTTGGGCCATACCTGTTTCTGTTGGGCTTGGACAAAGTAGGTATATATACATTTTTAAAATGTAGTTTTAGAGTAGGTGTTCTAACAGTAAAAAATTTAGTGACATAGACATAGAAACAGTGGGGTGATGGCCAGCAGGAAGAGGGGGCTGGGGCTGGGTAGAGATGGGCAAAAAGGGGGCTAAAAATAGGGGATCTGTAATAGTGTCAACAATAAAAATAAAGTAAAAAAATTAAGTGAAAGGATACCATTAATATTCTGTGCATTCACTAACACATTTTCCTTTTTCCCCCACTTTAATTTTTAACCCTAAGGAAACAAAATGAAAACAAATGTACAAAAGTCAGTCATCATGAATCAAAACTCCCTGTACTCATTGCATGAGTTAAATTGAGTACCTTTAGACAATCAGGCAAACGATTCTACACATTCAGATTATATATTTAAGAAAGCTCAGAGTGATCTAATTACATAAGAGGCTTGGAAGACATCCTTAGCAAGATTTATTGTGATCTAAATGTTTTAAAGCAGAAGCTGTGCTGAGAAAAGTACAATTCCAGGAATTTTACTGGCTTACCTTACATTTCACTGCTCTACTGAGACAGAATATGGCTAGAAAGTTAAACATATTGTATGTGTGCAATAATGTTATTGAAACTGCCAGTATGATTAAAAAGGGGTAGTTATAGTTTTACCATTATGAAATTCAGTAACAGCAGCATACTTACGTTATATAAAGAGTGGTATGACTGAATTCAATGAATTTTTACTCACTGCTAGGAAATATAACTTTGATTTTATTCTTGTACTGATTTGGGCAAACTAAATCTTATTATAAAATAAAGAAAATATTCTTTCTTTCTCACTACCATTTAAACAATAGGCTACAAATAATATAAAATTTCCTTTTTTTATGACTAAGACATACACAACAATCTTTCATAAACAGTTTAAATGAATAGAGAAACAAAGAGTTTCTTAGAGATTAGTTTTAGCCCAACGTTTTTTAATCTATCCAAATAAATACACAAATTTCACACTGAAGAGATCTATAACAGTACATTTGGAACTATATATGCCAAAGTACAGTAGGACCTTGGGTTACGTTGGAGATCTGTTCCTACTGCGTGACGTAATGTGATTTTCGCTGTAAGTCGGAACCCACCTACATAAGTACCTACGTTACTCACATGGAGCACATACACAGCAGTAATGAAGTGAAACAATAAAAAAATGTAAAAGAAAGATAACAATTCTTGACCTTCATTGGGCTAGATCCAGACCCGGCCAGTCCCACCCTGTCAAGCCCTGCCAGATGGGGGCTGCAGCCTCAGGTCCCCTGGGTGCCAGGGCAGGGGGGCACTGCCTGAGGTCCCCCATCAAGCCCTGCTAGGTGGAAGGAGTGGCCTGTGATCCCCCAGCCTGGTGCCGGGGCAGGGGGCACAGCCTGAGGTCTCCTGGCCTGGTACTGGGGTGGGGGGCATGGTCTGAGGTCCCCTGGCCCAGCACCAGGGTGGAGGGCACATCTTGAGGGCCCCCATCGAGTCCCGTTGTGTGGGGAGCACAGCCTCAGTTCCCCTGGCCTGGGGCCAGGGTTGGGGGCATGGCCTGAGGTCCCCCGGCCTGACACCAGGAAAAGGGTGCAGCCTGAGTTCCTCTGGCCTGGTGCCAGTCCTGTCACCCTGTGGGTGGAAGGCACGACCTGAGATTCCCCGGTCAAGCCCCATGCAGGAGGTGAGTGGGCCCGCAGCCTCAGGTCCCTGCTGATTGCTCCTTAAGGCTCGTTATGGGAACTTAGCCTCAGCTGTGGGTGCAAATTGACTGGAGTGATGGTCAATTTGCATATTCCCTCTTTATTGTATAGGACTAGGGGCCCGGTGCACAAAAATTTGTGCACTCGGGGTGGAGGGAGTCCCTCAGCCCGGCCTGTGCCCTCTCACAGTCTGGGAACCCTCAGTGGATGTCCTATGATGGCCCCAGTCTGCCAGGCGCCTTTTGTGTGTGTGTGTGTGTGTGTGTGTGTGTGTGTGTGTCACCACTGGGGACCTGCCCCCAGCCGCATCTGAGGCTCGGAGCAGTCCTCCTGTGTGTGTCTACCTGCTGGGGACCTGCCCCCAGGCACACCGTGGAGGCTTGGAGCAGGCACCCCTTCTATGTTGATCTCTCAGACTCTTGCCCTCCCCTGCATGTTGTTCTC
>PVJC01035492.1:0-18245 GCA_004026665.1 Murina feae
ATAACCAGGGGTTCTTGATCTCACAGTGGAAAGAACAAGATTAAATCAGCTTAAAGTGCAGATAGAGAGATCAAGGATAGATCTATCTTTCAGAAGGGAAGGGAAGATAAGCACACAGCAGACCGCCAAAGGAAATTATGCAGGTCTGACATCTGCTTGGTACTGTTTAGATACAGATAAGTTGGAGGGGCCCTCTCACCTTATATCTCTTCAATTATTTTGCATACAATGTTGGTAGCAAGATTACTTGGGAGATTAACTAGAAACCAAACTAGTAAGACTTAAGCAGTCAGAGGAGGAAGAAAAGTAACAGATTTTAAAACAACAACAATGATTTCATATTTCCCCTTAGGAAACAGAATAGGAGTGACATCCAAAATTAGCTGAGTTCATGTCTTAAAAATTAAGACTATTTGGGAGTTAACTCCTTCCCTAGCCACCAATATGAAAGAACTTTGAATCATGAACTCTGGATATCTGAGCAATTCTTCAGTAGATCTTGGATCTTTATAACAAATAACGTATGCCCTTCAAGTTAAGTCCCTTAGAAAATACCTTGGTAACCTAAAACTGATTTATTTCTTATTCCTTTATAAGTTGGTGGCTAAGAATTGAAGTAAATGGAGCAAAATAGGACATAAAAGAATTCAGGCACAACAAATGAAGATTATGCACCATCATTTTAAGCTTAAGCTTATTGATAATAGTAGCAGTTATAACAACACTAGGGGCCCGGTGCACAAAAATTTGTGCACTCGACGGGGGTGGGGGAGTACTTAATCCCGGCCTGTGCTCTCTCACAGTTTGGGACCCTGGAATCCATTGGGGCACACAGCACACATGGAGGGCACACCTACGTGTGTGCTGTGTGCCCCGATTGCACCGCTTTCCAGGCCTCAGCCTCAGGGGCGGAGCTGGCTCGGATCCTCTGCCCCCAAGGCTGCCCAGCCACCTGGAATTCATCTTGGGGGGCACGCACTCACGGAGGCTATGCCTCCGTGAGTGAGTGCCCATGCCCCCGCGATCACGGATCTACTTCCAGGCTGCCATGGGTTGCTTTGGGGGCTGGCGGAGGTGCGGGGCAGCTGGCAGCTCGCTCCTCCCGCCCCCCACTCTGCCCCTCCCATGTGGCCTGCAGGAATGCAACAGATGGCGGCGGGGGACACACGGAGTCCATCTTGGCTGGGCTAATTTGCATTCAGCTGCTCTGATTGGCTGGTGGGTGTGGCTTACCTCATCCCGGAGAAACGGTTAATTTCAATATTACTCTTTTATTAGTTAAGATTGTGTATACACTGTATGCAAGGCAAAGTGATATATATTTGTGAGTTTAGTACTTCTATTACCTCTAAATCACAGATAAATAGCAAGGTAACACATATAGTGAATGGCATCTCTGAATTGAACACAGGCTCTTGGATTCTTGAATAGAAATTTTCAACTGCTCTGGAATATGTTTACCAAAATCCAAAAAGTTGACACCACTTCATTGTAGGGAAATTTTTAGGACAAATTTTTCCTGCCATTCAGGTGCTAGATAGTACTATTTCTTAAAGGGTTAGAAGAAAGATAAAATTGTAATTTATTATAATCTATTTACTAGTTTAATATGTGCCCTAAATTAAATTTTCTGAAACTCAATTATTCAATTGATAGGATTATTAATTGCCACCTGCTAAACTTTGAAACACCTAATGAAAAAGTAATTGAGATGAAGATTTTAATTACTCTAATGCATAGCACAAGAGAGACATGGGGTGAATTAAGGGGGTGACCAAGTATTTTGTAAAACATAAGCAGTAAGAAAAAGAACTAGATTGTTAAAAAATGAATTAAAGACTAATTAAATATATGAAACTTTACTATACTTAGAACGAAAAAATTTTATAATCTTACCTAGATCTATTCTTCATTACCATCACTATCCTTAAATTAAGTTCTTTAAAACATATCTAGAATATTTATTTTTCATAAAACTAATCTCATTACTTTCTACATATCCATTGTTTAGTTACCTTTACATCCTATTCTTGTTTTATGAGAGAATTATGCAGGTGGAATTTCTAGCGGGAGTGGGGTTTTGGAGTGCTGCTGGAATAAGAATTACCAGAGGCCCCCAGGAGAGGATGAGATGTAGTCGAAAGCTTTATCTGTGTGAAATTATACCCCTTTGTTGTCAAAGTCCCATTTCTCTTACACTTGTTCTAGAAAATGTGCAGCTGAAGATTCAGCAGAGCTAGAAGCAGAGCCACTGTCCAAAGTTTCCATTTCATAGTAGAGTTGAGTCTGCTCAGAGTCAGACGAATTTCGACCATCAGTCCATTGTGGTTGGGTGCACATGGGTGTGGTCCATGTGAGCAAGTGCAGAGTGTGAGAGCGCTCCCCTCCCCCAAAAAAACAAACACACAAAACACACACACAACAAAAACAGAAACAAACACACACACACACACAACCAACAACAACAACAACAACAGCAAGGGTCCCAGGAAAGCAAGAGGGCTAAGAGAGCATAACTCCCTTTGTCCAGGAGTTTATGTATTTCAGATTTCAAGCCCTTGCAGCGGCCATGCCTATTCTGGTCAATGATCTGCTCCCAGGTGCGATTGACAGGTATCATCTTCCCTATGTCGCTCAGACCCATGGGGCAGGCGTATAATTTCTGCCTTCCCTTTGTTCCTTTCCAGTTAATTAGTAACTGGGTTAATTACAACAATATAATTTGGATTAATCTTTTGAAACAATGCTATAATCACATTTCACTGCTCATCATTTTTTGAATGTTTCCTATTGTCACCATAAAATATTATGATCATCATCATTATTGATATCAGATTTCTTCTCTTTTACTGAGCACTTTCTAGGTGCCAGGAACTATGTATGGTAAATACTTTGTACATTGTCTCATTTTATCCTCACAAATACGTTGAAATCTCTGTTTTAATCATGATCTAGCAAATGAGAAGCAGGCTTAGAAATATGTCAATAGATTGCCCAAAGGCCATAAGGCAGAGGTTAGATTCAAACAAGATTTGACAAGCAAGAATAAACTTCCAACTCTTTGTTCTGGCATCTGAAGTCTTACACATTAGGTCTCAGTGCCTTGGTTTCATACATCCATCTCTTTATCATTGACACATCCTCATCTCAGCTCTTCTCAAGAGTGTGTCCTTGCCTCTCCAACCCAAAGAAAGTGAACATTTCTCTGAACAATAATACCACAATGTGCATATTTTTGTCATTAGTTACTTCTCATGGTTGTTTAATTACTTAACTTATTTATTTTAAAAGGCTATAACATTCTATGATAGCAAGATCAGTGTCTAACTTAAATATACATGCTTTACAGAGACTAACATTCTGACTTGCTGAAAATAACTGTCATATTTGCTCCCAAATGAACAAATCAAACAGACTTAAGTTATTTTCAGAATGTCAGTTAGGCCTTAGAAAATCCTGACTGTAAGAGGTATGAGATGCAGGATAGTTCCTGAAGAAGGAAATGGACCTTTCTCCTCTGAGGATCTTACACAAACAATAGCTTTTTCTCTTCCATGACAATTTCAAATTGATTCCATCTGAAGAAAGGGGATAGGATTTAAAGCCACCTAAAACTGGTTTCCAATTATTTAACTTTATGAATGACTGGGAAAAAAATTGAGTCCACTGGACTTAACTAATCAGAAAATTTAGAAAAAACCAACTGCTAAGAACACATTTCAACATTTTTGTGGTTCCCCCCCCCCCATTTATTTTGGCAAGTGTTGTTATGAGAGCCTCACTTGATTTAGAGAAATTTCCAAAAGTCTAGCTAGAGTTTATTCACTCACTTAAATCTTCAGGGATAAATGTGGCATTCCATAAAAATTTTATACACATATTTGAGTTTGGAAAGAAAGGATGAGGAGAAAACTGCTCATGTCATTTTATCACTTTCCTTTTTCTGTTCAAGGCAAAAACATAACCGTATGAAATATAGGACAGAGGAAATAAATTAACTATGTTAATATAGGTTGTAAAATTCTAAAATCATTTGCAATGCAGGTTGAGGCTGTGAGGGAGAGCAAGAGTTATTTCACTGAAACTATTTAACCCACAGACTCCTTGCCTCTTTTTTTTACATAGAAATGTTGTTGAGAGTGTTGTGCAGAATGATGATGAAGTAATACCAAATGCAAACCTTTGCTGGGTTCCCCAAAGGAAAACACACCTTAGTCCAAAGTAATAAAGTAAATACAGAAGCTACAAAAATCCATCACCAGAGAAAAACAATAATTTAAATGACTGATACCAAAGGCATTTTATCTATGCATGATAAGAAGCCACTGAATAAAACAAATTACATACCACACCAGGATGGCTGGATGCCCAAGGAAATTGAAAACAGCTCAGGACAAGAGAGAAGAGAAAAATCACAGAGACACAGAAACGAGAGTGTCCCTCATGTAAAGAATGCAAATGTTGTATTCCTGAAACCCCACCCAGAGTATTCTACTCAGTTATAGTCGTTGTACGCAGGGCCATCAGTGACCACATTTTTGCCATTGAATGGTATTTTGGATGAGAAAATAATAGTATAATTTTCCACATACAAACATGCCTCGAATAGTACCACCTACATAACACCAGTGTCTCCAAGATATTGTTCCTTCAGATAAAGTTCAAATAATTGGGAAAATATGAATGACCCTTGCTATTTAGTATAATATGTGTTATTGACAGCCATGGATTTATGCAATGACATATATAAAATAGTACAAAAGTAGCTTTCATTATGAAAACTGAAGAAGAGAAATATTTAGTGATTTTTCTATGCTATGCAGTAAGTCAATTTTCATCCCCAGACAAAATTCACATTTCATGAACTCCTTGAACATTAGCTGTTATAACAACATGTTTGTATTATTTTGTTTATGTTATTTTATTGTTAGGTTATTAGCATTTATAGAGGAATTCTCACAATATCATCATCTACACTAAGAAAAAAGTTTAGAAATTGGAAAGTTCTCATGTGGTCATATCTATACTAATCAAAGGGTAATATGCTAATTAGACTGGGAGACCTTCTAGGAGACCTTCCGGATGTCCTTCCAGATTAAGCCATGGTGGCAGGGCCAAGGCAGAGGAAGTTAGGGGCAATCAGGCCAGGAGGGAAGAGCAGTTGGGGGTGATCAGGCCAGCGGGGGGAGCAGTTAGGGGTAGAAGGCTGGCAGAGGGGGCAGTTGGGGGTGATCAGGCCAGTGGGGGGGGTAGTTTGGGGCAATCAGGCCAGCAGGCAGAGTGGTTAGGGGCAATCAGCTAGGCAGGCAGGCAAGCAGTTAGGAGCCAGAGATCCTGGATTGTGGGAGGGATGTCTGACTGCCGGTTTAGGCCCAGAGGGATTGGGCCTAAACGGAAGTCAGACATCCCCTGAAGGGTCCCAGATTGGAGAGGGTGCAGGCCTGGCTGAGGAACAAACTCCCCTCCTGTGCACAAATTGCATGCACTGGGCCACTAGTATTTAAAATACATTTTCAGGAAACTGAAAAATAAAAAAATAAAATAATAAAATAAATTTTCAGGATTAATAGATAATAATCTGGAGTATATACTGAGGTGGAGGGCCTCAAGACCTAGGTCTATGTGCTAATGCATGCGTATTGAGCAAATCACCATAGGTTGAACATGAAAAACAATGACGACCAGTTGAAGAATAAAATTCTGGGGACTTTTATTATTTACTAATATGGAGAAGACTGATGAGAAAAACTTAAGTGACACAAAAGAGTTGTGTTCCTTTGTATCCTTTGACCATTACCTCAAAATGTCTCCTTCTCTCCCTGGAAATCACCATTCTACTCTCTGCTTCTATGAGTTTGTTTATTTTAGATTCTACAAATAAGTCAGGTCATATAATGTTTGTCTTTGTATCTGGTTTATTTCGTATCCTTGTGCCTAGAGATTGATCAAAAGTTGAAGAATTTCTTCCTCTTCTTCTTCAGGCCTCTTTCTCCAACTGATTACAAAAATGGCATGGCAGAGAACTCAGGCATCCAGTTGGATACCAAAGGTTTCTCATCTTGATTTCTCAGCTCCTAATGCAAGCATCTTATTCCTAAACCACAGACAAGCAATATTATTTCAGTCACAAAAAGCCTTCTATCTCTATGGATATCTCTGATTAGCATTGTCTACTCCTTGCTCTTTCCTGCCCACATAACTTTTATTGTTGCAAGTCCTTTTTTAAAAGTTAGTAGGAGCTATTAGAAATTGTGTGGGTTTACAACTTTCTAATCCAGTGAGTTTCAATAGGGATGAGTCAGAATAATGAGAACTAATGTTAACCTCTTTAATACTAAAAATAAAATAGTCTTCTTTTTTAGGAACTTTGGGGGTGGGGGGTGGGGGGAGAAGATACAGGTTCAATTTCATTCTCTTCCAAGTGGAAATTCAATTTTCCCAATACTGTTTATTGACAAAACTATATTTCTCCATTTTTTATTTTTGGAGCCCTTGTCAAAGATTAGTTGATTGAATTTGTGTGGGTTAATTTCTGGGCTCTCAATTTTCTCTCATCAGTCTACATGGCAGCTTTTACACCAGTATCCTACTGTTTTCATTACTACAACCTTGTAACATAATTTGAAATTGGAATGTATGATGCTTCCAGATTTTGTTTTCATGCTCAAGATTGCTTTCTTTATTTAGAATCTTTGTGGTTCCACATGAATTTTAGGATTGCCTTTTCTATTTTGAAAAATGCCATTGAAATTTTGAAAGAGATTGCATTAAATCTGTAAATGACTTTGGATAATATGGACAGTTTAACAGTATGAATTCTTCCATCCATTAACTTGGGTATGTTTTCATTTATTTGTGTCTCTTCATTTTTTTTCATCATAGTTTTATAGCTTTCAGTATACAGATGATTCATCTCCTTGGTAAAAGTTCTTCCTTTTTATTTACTTATTTGATGTAACTGTAAATGGGAATTATTTCCTAATATAGTTTTCAGATAGTTCATGTTCATAATTGATTTTTGTATGTTTATTGTATTTTGTAACTTTACTAAATTTGCTTATCAGTTTAAACCGTTTTTTAATTGAATTTTTAGGATTTTCTATAAATAATCATAGCAACTGCAAAAAAAAAGACAACTTTAAATATTCACTTTTAATTTGGACAGTTTTTCTTATGCAAATAAATAAGTCTGAAAATCTATTATAAATCAGAGTGCATATAGCTACCAATAACATATTGTATACTTAAATTTCTCTACAGGGTAGACATTATGCTGTGTTTTATTTCCACAGGTAAAGAAAATAATAATACAAACAATAATAAAGGAAGAAACTTTGGGAGTTGATGTATATGTCTGTGGCCTTGATGGCAGTGGTGATTTCATTGGTGTATATTTATCCCAGAACATACTGAGCTGTATACATTAAATATGTTCAGTTTTCTATGTGTCAAACATAAATATCCTATTAATAAAAGGGTAATATGCAAATTGACTCTAAAGGCGGAACAACCTCGAACAACCTGTCACTATGATGCTCACTGACCACCAGGGGGAAGACACTCAATGCAGGAGCTGCCCCTGGTGGTCAGTGTGCTTCCACAGTGGGAGCTCCACTCAGCCACAAGCTGGGCTGATGACTATGAGCACAGAGGCAGAGGCGAGAGCCTCTCCCCACTTTGTGGCAGCCCTAAGACGTCAGTAGGACAACCTCCGAGGGCTCCCAAGCTACCAGAGAGATGTCTGATTGCCAGCTTAGGCCCAATCCTCTGGGCACAGGCTAGGCTTAGGGACCCACTGAGTGCACAAATTTTCATGCACTGGGCCTCTAGTACTTTTTATAAATAAAAAAATAACTGAAATAACTCTGAAATGCAAATAAAAAATACTATCAAAAGACTAGAGAGTTTGAGAAAGCACTATCAGCTGATTATATCAGCCCCTTTCTGAAAATGATACCCAGTCTTGGCAACAGAAAAATTTTCCCTTGATACTAGAGTAAAGGTATAGTAATGTGCACCAAAGGGAAGGCCACTTACAGGACTCTAGAAGAGTAATGAGGTCTCATGCCCAAATGTCAAAATTCTGGTGTCCATGAGAGACTTCTCATCATTACTATGACCTACTGTAACAGGATTTGTGGAACTAATACAGCATCAGAGAATTACTAGTAGAAAACTCAAAAAAAAAGATGAGCATATGACTAAAGTTCTAAAAATATGTATTATTAGAGGAGCACCAAGCTATAATCAGAAGAGCTAACAGAGAAAATAGAACAATAACAGACATGTGAAGAAATTATAAATAATACATCTAGGAGGTTAAAGAGAATATTAAATCCACGGCACTATGGTTATTAGAAAATGATTGTGGACTTTAAAACTAAAAACATAAAATCATTTGCACATAAATAACTTAGATACAGCTGAAAAAGATGAGTAACTTAGAAAAAGCAATGGTAGCTTTTGGTAAAACAAGATGGATAACCCCAAATAATTCATGTAATAAAAAAATTGAGATTCACAGAGAATTGTTCCACACATGTGATCTACCATCTATGATGCAGAGAAAGTACAAGGGAGAAAACGATCAAAATGATCTCAGAACTTTTTTTAAAAATATATGTTATTGATTCTTTGAAGAGAGGAAGGGAGAGGGACAGAGAGCTAGAAACATCAATGAGAGAGAAACATCGATAAGCTGCCTCCTGCACACCACCCACTGGGGATGTGCTCACAACCAAGGTACAAGCCCTTGACTGGAATCGAACCCAGAACCCGAGTCTGCAGACCGACACTCCATCCACTGAGCCAAACCAGTCAGGCTATTTCAGAACTTTTAAAAACACAGATAACTTTTCCCAAATCAAGAAATGATTTAAGGATGAAAGATAGGGAGATAGAGCACCTTACATTTTAGAACTTTCAGGAGAAGCAAAATAAAATCTAGTCATAAAAAACATTGCTTTAAAATTGTTTAACTGGATAACTGGGTGAAATACCAGATTAGCCATAACTAAAAATAGTAATAATATAGTAAAATATGAATCTGAATAAATTTTCTAGAATCTCATATTAAGATATAAACTAACCAAATTAGAGAAAGATTTAAAAATATGGAAAATAGTATGAGAAGATCTAAAGAGAGGTCTTGGAGAAACTAAGGTTGAGATTAAAGAACTATTTTTAGAAATAATGGCTAATAATTTTCCATAATTGAAGAAAAACATGAACTCCTATATTTGAGAGAAAAAACACAAACAGGATAGATACCTAGACATATATTAATATAACTACAGGCACCAAAGACAATAGCAAACTTTAAAAGAAGCTGAAGAAAAAAGACAGATTATCCATAAACAAAATCTTTACAACTTAGTAGTTTTTATTACAAAAAAAAGGAAACATCCTAAATGTCCATATTCAGGAAATTTAGTAACTAAATATTTGAATACACATGTAATCTCAAACTATATAAACATAAATATGAAAAAATACAGCTAAAGTTATCAACATAACAATAATCATTTTATGCAGAATTATAGGCATTCATAAAAGTAAATAAAGTGATTATCTATAAATATGAGCCTGAACATTTAGGAATTCCCAAGTTCATTTAACAAGGTTTCAAACTATGCAGGCATATGTTGTCTCAGGAAGGGGTGGGGTTATAAAAGGTTCAGCCAAAAAGCAAGGGTTACTGTGTTTTCCTCCAGCATTGCCCAGGGGAGGTGGGCGCTGGCCAGCAGACACAAACTTCTGGTCAGCCTAACAACTCCACCCCACAGTGACCACAGAAGCATCTGGCTTCAGCACACCATAGCCTCAGGCATTAAGGTCATTCAACAAACACTCCTCCTAATTACATTTAATTTGAAGGAAAAACAAAGAAGAAAAAAAAAGACCAAATGAGATGGGATTAAATGTTGATGATTGCATTATCAATAAAATTTTTTTAGAGTAACACAGACATATGTACTTGCTTAGAAGAAAAAGTTTTCTAGTGGTTGGGGACAGGCCTGTGAAAAGGAAGATGGTAAAGGATCTATAGTATAAGTAAATTCAAGGAAGGATAATGCTTCCTCTAAAATTTTCGGAGCAGGCACAAAAAAGGAAATAAAAAATTGATAATGCCATTTAAGTTAGATCACACCATTGAAAAAGTATATATTTATTTTTTTAAGTTATGTATACTGATAATCAATTACTTTAAGGAGCAGGTATAGAAATTACGAGAAAAGCAAGACAGGTATTTCCAGTTGAATATGAGAACAAGGAACAAAAAGTTGATCAGAGATAAATACAAAAACAGTTGAGGAATGTTAAAAACCTGAAGATGTGATCATATATTTTAATTTTTTATTTCTTGACTTTAGAGAGAGAGGAAATGAGAGAAAGCTTTGTTGTTTCACTTATTTATGCATTCACTAGAGGCCCATTGCACAAATATTTGCGCACTTTGGGGGGTCCCTCTTGCAGGCTGGGACCCCTCAGGGGATGTCCATCTGCTGGATAAGGCCCGCTCCCCAGGGGATCAGACCTAAGCTGGCAGTCAGACATCCTTCTGGCAGCCAAGGAGCCCTTGGGGGATGTCCATTTGTCAGCAGGGAGCAGGCCTAAGCTGTAGTAGGACATCCTTAGCACAGCTAAGGAGGCAGGAGAGGCTCCCGCCACAACCACTGTGCTGGCAACCATCAGCCTGGCTTGTGGCTGAGCAGAGCTCCCCTGTGGGAGTGCACTGACCACCAGGGGCATCTCCTTCATTGAGCGTCTGCCCCCTGGTAGTCAGTGTGTCATAATGACCAGTCATTTTCAGTGGTTCTGCTGTTAGGGTCAATTTGCATATTACCCTTTTATTATATAGGATAGAGGCCTGGTGCATGGGTAAGGGCCGGCTGGTTTGCCCTGAAAGATGTCCTGGATCAGGGTGGAGGTCCCTCTGGGGTGCTGTCCAGCCTGGGTGAGGGGTTGAGGGGCTGAGGGCTGTTTTCAGGCTGGCCACACCCCCTTTAGGGTGAGGGTCCCCACTGGGGTGCCTGGCCAGCCTTGGTTAAAGGCTGAGGGCTGTTTTCAGGCTGGTCAGGTCCCCCAGTGGGGACCCTCACCCAATGGGGCTGTGGCCAGCCTGAGTGAGGGGTTAAGGGCTGTTTGCAGGCTGGTCACACTCCCTTCAGGGTGGGGGTCCCCACTGGTGTTCCTGGCCAGCCTGGGTGAGGGATTGAGGGCCATTTTCAGGCTGGCCACACCTGTGGGCTGGAAGCAGTTATCTGAGATTCATTTAACTTCTATAATTTAAACTTTGTAGCCTTGAGTGGTGCTCAGGTCTGGCCAGGGAAGGTGGGAAGCTTGGCTTCCTCCATTGCTGGGGAAACCCAAGCTTCCTGCTTGCTTCAGCTCCCTGGCTGCCACTATCTTTGTGATGGAGTGAGGGAGTGATGGTTAATTTGCATATTACTCTTTTATTAGATAGGGTTGGTTGATTCTTACATATGCACTGACCAGAAATTGATTTGCAACCTTGGCATATAGTGACGATTCTCTAACCAACTGAACTACCTGGCCAGAACAGAGATGACATATTTTAATAACTCAATAAGCATGATATAATTCTTTTTTAGAAAGTAGTTGCTAGTTTTATCCCAAGGTTAGTTGTGAGAAAGGCAAAGAAAAAAAGAAAGAAAAATAATGGGAGTGGGAGGATGAAATGTTAGATAGAGAGTGGCTGACATCTTGAATGATAGAAATGCTGCTAGTTAAGAAGATAAGTGAAAGTGGATAGAGAGTACAGAGTTAGATTTTGAAAATGAAAATATCTAGGACATAAAAATCCTGATGCTATCAAAGTGATAGAAATAAAAGAGTGAGCCCTGGCTGGTTTGGTTCAGTGGATAGAGCATCAGCTTACAGACTGTAAGGTCCCAGGTACAATTTTGGCCAAAAGAAGATGCCTGGGTTGCAAGTTTGATCCCCAGTGGGAGGCGTAAAGGAGGCAGCTGATCAATGATTCTCTCTCATCATTGATGTTTCTGTCTCTCTATCCCTCTCCCTTCCTCCCTGAAATTACACACACACACACACACACACACACACACACACACACACACACACACTAGGGGCCCGGTGCACAAAAATTTGTGCACTTCAGGTGACCTTCAGCCCGGCCTGTGCCCTCTCGCAGTCTGGGACCCCTCAGGGGATGCCCATCTGCTGGCATGCCTGGCCAGCCTGGGTGAGGGGCTGATGGCTGTTTGCAGGCTGGCCAAGCCCTCCAGTGTGGACCCTCACTCCATTGGGGCGTGGCCAGCCTGGGTGAGGGGTTGAGGGCCGTTTTCAGGCTGCCCACAGCCCCTTCAGGTTTTGGGTCCCTACTGGGGTGCCTGGGCAGCCTGGGTGTGGAGCTGAGGGCTGTTTTCAGGCTTTCAGGCTGCCCACAGCTCTCATTGACCCAACGTCCCAGCAAGGCTGGCTGGAAGCAGGTTTCTCGGGTTTATTTATCTTCTATAATTGAAACTGTTGCTTTAAGCCAAGCCTAGGCAGGTAACGAAGCCTCCTGTTGGCTTCAGCTCCCTGGCTCCTATAATTGAAAGAATGTTGCCTTAGTAGACACCCAGCCGGCCTAGGCAGGCAGTTTTCTACATCCCTGGTGCAACAGAAGCCTCCTGTTTGGTTCAGCTCCGTGGCTTCTATAATTGCAACTATGTTGCTGTGAGCAGAGAGAGGCCCATTCGTCCTAGGCAGCAAGTTTACTCCTGGTGCAACGGAAGCCTCTTGTTTACTCTAGCTCTGTGACTGTCATCCTCCATCTTGGCTGGGTTAATTTGCATACAGCTGCTCTGATTGGCTGGTGGGCATGGCTTAGGCATCCCTTAGAAATGGTCAATTTCAATACTACTCTTTTATTAGATAAGATATATATGAAATAAAGAAGTAACAGAGTTACAAGAATAGGAAAGTATGATTAGAAATTAATTTTTATCACACTCATAGTTATTCTCTATCTCATTATTCTGTTATTTCCAGCACCTATTAATACTTGGTATTTTCTTTCTTCTTGAGGATTGAAACCTTGTTTGTCTCATTTACTGATGTATCCCTATCATCTAGAGTGCTTATTGGCAAAGAAAGAGTGGTCAATCATTATTTTTTTTAATATCTGAATAATTGTTGAAATTTCAAAGGCGTTTAAAAGTTAGTGTAGGTAATTAAGTCGACAAAATGGTTCACACACACACAGACACACACAAAAAGCTTCACCTGAAAGAATGACTTGGGAAATATTGATGGTAGAGTTGAATGGAGTATCTCTCATTCCTAAAAGATATGGTATGATGTATTAGTTTACAAGTATGCTTAAATTTAAAACAATGGATTTGGTGCTGGCAATGCAATGCAGTAGCAGCAGGACATTATAAAAGGAACGAAATCATTGAGACCCTCCATTTTCTCATTCATCCAAAAGGCATTATTCCATAATCACATTTTTGTAAGATAGACTTAGATAATAATAAAACACATATGCCTTGTGCCTGGCACATAAGAATACTCACTATGTGTTAGGTATTTTTAAATGATGCCCAAATCACTGTGATGTAATCTCTTTGTCCCCTTTTTATGCAATGGCATTATTTTTCCAAGATTTTAAATATTCTAAGTAAGTTTATAAATTTTCCCAACTCTAAAGTCAGACAACTGCACCTATTGAGAATCTATCTATCTATCTATCTATCTATCTATCTATCTATCTATCTATCTATCTATCTATCATCCATCTATCTATCCAGTGACTGGAATGACCAGAAGGACTGGAATAACCAGTAGTTATGACACGCACTGCAGCAGCCAACCAGCCTGATCAGAGCCCTGATCACTTCCCCACCCCCACCCCCAGCCCTCACACCCCAATGAGGGGTGGGGCCAGCTGACCAACCACCCATGGCCCCTCCTCTCAGGCTGTCCCTGCCCCTGATCAGCTCCCAACACTCCAATCAGGGGTGGGGTTGGCTGGCCAACCTCCCACATCTCCTCCCCCCTGATCAGCCCCCATCAGGGCCAGTTGGCTGAACCCCACCCATGCATGAATTCGTGCACCAGGCCTCTAATTAATAATATATCTCTCAGTATTTTTATCAAGGAGCAAATCACCATAACAATGATATTAATAGTCCCAACATTTTATATAAAAATTTTTGCACTACAGACCCAGTTATTATTCTTAAAAAAAAAAAAAGGCTATACAGTAGTGGTAGAAAAGAGATGAGAAGCAATCTCTCTCTCTTTTTTTGGTCCATTCTTTTACTGCATCATTTTTCCACCAAGTTTTCACCATTTCTATATTTCATAGTTATCCTGCACTCAAATGCTACTAATATTTTTAGAACAAAATAGAAAAGCTAATCAATCAATAGAGCACTTTGACATACATGGATATTGTTCATGTATACAAGAGATGAAAGAATAAAAAAGAGATGCTATTTCATATTTTTTATTCAACATACATACAAAAGAAAAACATAGGTTTATCCAAACATTGGGACAAAATTCAATTTTTTTTCTATAATTTTTTGGAACTCTTTGGTCAAGTAAATTATTGAGTGTGTCTTTGCCTGAAATTAACATGTCAAAGTACTACTTTTCACAGCATATTAATTTAGTGTGCCTTTAACTGAAAAAAAAAAAATCATGCTGGAACAAGAGATTTTGTCAAAAACAGTACAAATATTCAAGAGTTATTATGGTAAGTAGCTGTTAACTGATCAGGCATTATGTTAAGGAGATCTGTTTTTCTTCCCAACTTATTTTTAGCTCCTATGTTTTTCTAAAAGACATAACTGAGCCAGAGACATGAACAAACTATCTGCAACATTTCATCAGGGAGTACAGATTTCACAACACTGGGCTTTCTGAACACAATTCACAGTAACTTTTTTCTTAATAAAAACACATATAATTAGCAATATATTAGTCTGTTCATGATGGATGAGCAACAGTTTTATCACATGCTTATCAGACCTTCAGTCATCAAAATTGTAGAAGCCAAGGATGCCTTTGTCTTCATTAAGGACTCAAAAAGTAGTGTGAACAAGCTCAACGTTTTGGTTAATTTGAGGACTATTGTCAGCCACGGTGCAATTACTTTTATGTATCTCAAAATTATTAAATGTGTTGCTTCCCCAACCCCACACTGTAGTATGATGTTCTTAGTGAAAATGGCTGTGGGACATCACCTTTGTTTCATTGGTTACTATCAAGAACACCAAAAAGACTATTTTAGAGATTTTGTCCAATTCAACCTTAAAAAAGATATGCACAATGTTGCTACAGGCAGGACACAGTTTGATCCCCTGACTTAAGAAGTAAATATTCTTCTTTTTCTTGGGCCCGGAGTACTTTCCGCATCATTACTAATATACAAAATCTGCATGTCAAATTAATTTGTGCACTCTTCACCTTACATTGATTAATACAAATTAAGTTTCACACTCATCACCCAGAGCAGTTAACAAGTAGTAGTACCAAATTCCATGACTTTCCCCTACTATACTTCCTTAAACTGCTCTTTCTGCAGTTCCTATTTAATGGTGTTTATTTCAAAGAAATCCTTTAAAATGAAGGTTCCCAAGCATGTCTCAGATTTTCTCAGTGTTGAAAGATAGAGTTCGGAGACATTGTAAATTTTAGTTTCAAAATGTATTTCATGGTTTTACAAGATGAGCCCAATAATTAGTTAAACACTTTAAATATTCTCTGAATTTGCATCAAGAAAACCCAGAGGTGTATCATCAATCCCTGGATTGTATTCATTTACATAAAAACCAAATGTAGAAGTATTACATAAAAGCAAAAACTAAAATGAACAAAATGTGAGGTTTGAAACTACTCTACATGTAATATTATGTTTTCTATTACCCCAAAAGGGAGTTAATAGAGGAGAGATTTTGCTGACAGTCTATATTCCAAGTGTTCTTGTAGAATCTCCCTTTATGTTAAAGTTTTATAAACATAAATATATAGATATAGACATCATGAGAGAACTACAATAAACCATATGTTAAGTAACACAGGGGAAATATATTTTATTAATACACAATATGGCTTTCTTTTTATGACAGTTTTCAGAGAACATGAGGATGATATGGTAATAAAAAGTCAAATTAAGTAGTTTTGTAAAGTTATAAAAATTATTTAAAAACTACATAAAACAAGACTGCAAACAAGTACTTTTGGCTTTGATATTTGGAAAGTATTTGCTAATTCCTTTTGGACAATATGTTCTTCTGAAGGTGGAAAATTTTGTTTTTAAGACAAGATATGTGTGTGTGAGAGAGAAGAGCAGTTAGAAAGGATTCCTTTGAGATATCAAAGGTAAACCACAAAAGTATATCCACACCATAAGCATCACAATATTGACGTTGTGGTATGTAAACTATACTGTTTTGTAATTGCTCAACCTTTCCAACTGGAAACTAAACTTCATAACTAAACCCATGTCTTTAATTAGCTTGTCTGATTATCTTCTGTCCCCTCTCAATGTCTAATAAAATTTTAAAATTCAAGAATTACCCTCTGCACTCATTTTTAAAACTAAATGTTCATTTTCACTTATGCTTTGTTATGGATTGAATGAATTGTTTTATAAAACTCATATATTGAAGCTCTAAATCCCATTTTAGTGGTATTTGGAGATGAGGTTTTGGGGATTTTAAGTTTAGATGAGGTCATTAAAGGTAGGGAGGCTTATTGTGGAATTAATCTTAACTAATAAAAGCGTAATATTGAAATTAACTGTTTCTCCGGGATGGGGTAAGCCATGCCCACGAGCCAATCAGAGCGACTGTATGCAAATTAGCCAAGACAACATGGCGGCCGCCACTCACGGGCCTGAGTAAACGGCAGCTTCCATTGCATCAGGAGTGAAAGTGAAACTGCGGCCTGCTCCGTTAGCCTGGCTCAAGCAAAACACATGTTTGCAACAAAATAACAATCATAGAATCCTCGGGAGCCGAAGGAAACAGCAGGCCTGGCCTAATGACTAACAGTAACATTGTTTCATTATAGACTCCGCGAGGTGAAGCAAAGAGGAGGCTTCATTAGTAGGAGGCCTCAGCTTAAAAGAACAGCATCAATTATAGAAGATAAACAAACCCCAGAAACCTGCGTCCAGCCAGCCTTACTGGGACATTGGGTCAATGGGAGCTGTGCGCAGCCTTAAAGCCTGAAAGCGCCAATCAGCCCGTCACCCACGCTGGCCACAACCCAGTGGGGTGAGGGATGTTACTGGGGGGCTTGACTAGCCTGGAGACAGCCAGCAGCCCTTCACCCAGGCTGGTCAGGCACACCAGCAGGTGGACATCCCCAGAGGGGTCCCAGACTGTGAGAGGGCACAGGCCAGGCTGAGGGACCTCCCGAGTGCACAGAGTGGCTGCAGGGCAGAACAGTGCAGGACCCAGGACCAATGAGTGGGAAAGAGGCGGCGGGGTTGGCGGCCTGCTTGGTGGCTCCCCAGGCCCTTTGCGGGGCACTGGGGAGCGGGAAAGAGGCAGTGGGGGCTGGGGGCCTATTTGGAGGTTCCTCAGGCCCTTTGAAGGGCACCAGGGAGTGAGAAAGAGGCAGCGGCCTGCTTGCCGGCTGCCCAGGCCCTTTAAGGGGTGTCAGGGAGCAGGAAAGAGGCAGTGGAGGTCTCGGCCTGCTTGATGGCTGTCCAGGCCCTTTGCAGGGCACCGGGGAGTGGGAAAGCAAGGCAGCAGGGTACTGGTGAGTGGGAAAGAGGCAGCGGGGTCATCTCGGCCTGCTTGGCGGCTGCCCAGGCCCCTTTCAGGGCACCGGGGAGCAGGAAAGAGGCAGTGGGGGTCGGGGGCCTGCTTGGCAGCTTCCCAGGCCCTTTGCGGGGCACCAGGCAGCAGGAAAGCAAGGCTGCAAGGGCCAGGGTCCTGCTTGGCAGCTCCCCAGACCCCTTGGCGGCACCGGAAAGTGGGAAAGGAAGGCAGCAGGGGACAGGTGAGTGGGAAAGAGTCGGCGGCCTGCTTGGCAGCTCCCCAGGTCCCTTCCAGGGATCAGGGAGCAGGAAAAGGCTGGCCTGACCATGAGGTGGGGTTTTCCCTGCTTTCTGGTGGCTGGAGAAAGATGGGCAGTAGGCAAGCTTGGGAGGCAGGCAGCACCCAGCCCTGGCCACAGCTCAAAAAAGAGAACAACATGCAGGGGAGGGCAAGAGTCTGAGAGATCAACATAGAGGGGGTGCCTGCTCCAAGCCT
>PVJC01035493.1:0-18226 GCA_004026665.1 Murina feae
TCTGTTGTATATTATTGGTCACAAAGACCAACTCTGGGCAGGTGCTACACAGGGTGTGAACCCAAGGGGGCAGGATGGTTGCACCTTCTTGGAAGCTGTCTCAGATAACAAGGGTACAGACCTTGCTCATTACTGTGCTGGAAGACAAGGTTACTGGAATGACAGCTCTAGGAAATCACAGCTCTGGGATTGGAGGGTTGGTGGGGGAGGCATTTCCTAAAAGGAAGTCATGGAGTTTTAAAAAAGGTAAATGAATATTTACATTCACTTTGTCAACAGCTCACTCAAGGTGGCACAGTGGAAGGTCTAGTGAAAATAGTGTTATGAATTATTTCTTTCTACTTGTAGATCATCATTTGTCTCTTAAAAATCTTTTCCTACTGTGGGATGATGTTATCTGTGGAAAGGCATTCACAAACAATTCAACTGCTGATTTATAAATAGGTTTGCAGATCTTGGGAGTAGACCAATATTTGAGTGTATGTCTCATATAAATTGCTGTGACAGCTGCTTACTTTCTCTTCAAAGTTGTCCTTTTTTGAGTGCTCTTTTAATTCCTTTGTTTGCTAGCAGAGAGAAAGCACCAGCTATATCCTAAGTATGTGTCCCCTAGAAAGAGGTAGGATGCAGAACTGGAGCAGTCCTGGGAATAGGTTGTAGCTGAACCCCTAAGACGTCAGATGATTATTCAAAAGTGGGTATTTTGATTCTGTGTATTCGGACAGATTTTCTGTAATTGTGTTGTCCAGAGTGTATGTGGGATATGTGTTCTCATTAGGGATTAATGGCATGCAGAGGGAGGTGATTTTTGAGACTTCCCTCTTTGAAGTCCAGCCAGCAGCCGAGGCATCCTGACACCCCACCATTGTCAGTAATGAGAAACCACTATTTGTCTCCCCACTGTCCTGCCAGCAAGAAGGCTGCCAGGTAGCACATAACCAGCACTCCAGACAGTTGATTCAAGACTTGGCTTCTTTGAAACCTTCCTCCAATGTCTTTGGAAAGTAATAAAAATGTAGAAAACCGGTGACTTAGGAGATGGATTGAAAGAAGTCTTGCAAGGATTGGATCACACAAATGGAGGAACTGTTTTTCCTCGCTCTCTCAACTAGTGAAAACAAAGGTGCTGAATGTGAGACCAGGTGTTACTGAAGCCCGACTTCACACGAATCCTGCATGTCCAATTGGTCAACAGCGAGTGGTCTGTGCGATGCCGGAGAAGATGTCTCTGACTCAGGGCAGCTGGGTAGATCTCCAAGCTGCGACCAGGATTTGTCAGCTTGGGGTACAGTTCCCAGGAACAGGTGTACCCCGAAGCATGGCAAAGGGGATAGATTCGTGCATGGCCTTTGCAACTGGTCTTCAAAAATGATTAGAAATGTGAAAATGACATTCACCCATATTTGTTTTGTCACTGACAATTCCCACCACTTTAACTCTGCAGGCAGCTGAGCAGAGGAGAGCAGGGGAGGTAAACACGCCATCATTAGCAGCTACCCTCTGTGCTCTCCTGCCAGTTCCAGTGCAGCATGAAGGGAGGGAAAGGAAGAGGTCTCACAGATTCAAGTGGCTGTTTTATGTTATGTCTCACTAGCTTTGATGTTTATGTTTTACACTCACAATGCCCAGAATATGTGGGCAAGACTTTATCTATGGCTCGCCAGTCATAGGTTAGGGTGCCCTTCCCAGGAGGCACTGGGAGAAGTGGGGGTTAGGGTGGGATCATCACTTGGAGGAATGGATGGGGTATCATTTGCCCATACGTGTGTCCCTTCTGCCCCCTACACTTAGGCTTTGGCTGTTCTGCTCAGCGATGTTCCTCTCCTGCTCCCCTGCCCCTGAGTGGCCAATTGGCAGGGCTTGCAGAAAGGAACTGATGGCTGAATTCAGGCAGATAGTTAACAACAACCACAAAATGGTTAGAGTCTCAGGCTGTAGGCTGACAGTCCTGGGTTCTAATTCTACTAGTTGTGTGAGCTTGGACACGTGACTTAACTTCTCTGGGCTTCTGTTTTCTTAGGGGAACAAGGGAGGTAATCATAGTTTAAGCCGTGAGGCTGTCGTGAGGATTAAGTCAGGTAGTGCAGAAGCTGGCATAACTCAGGAAGGGCCTGAGTTCCCAGTGTGGGCTCTCCACACAGGCCTGTGACCCCCCATAGCCCCCGAGCTCCCTCTGAAGGGCCGAATGGGAGAGCTGGAGGGGACTTACTTCTTACAGATCCCTTCTTGGCTCCTGGGGTCAAAATCCAGTGCTGCTTTGCCCAGCCGGCCTCATGGTTTTTCTTTGGGGGAGGAATTTGTAGCTTTCCAAGCTTAGGGAGGCGGGCCTCCAAGACACGTCTTGGAATTCTGAGCGCCCTGCAGTTTCACCAAAAGTAGCAGCATCTGAGAAACTATCTTCCTTGAGAAGCTCCGCCTCAGTGGAACTTTATGGGGCTGCAGACAGACCATTTATCCTGTCCTCTGAGAGGTGTTTGTTGTAGGGGGAAGGTAGTCCCTGTGAAATGCAGCCTGAAATGTGGGGAGTAAACAAACACTCCAGGGCTTAATAGGCCTTTCATTCATTTGCTCAATCTTCCACAAGGTGTTGGTTCTGTTTCTTTTTTTAAATGGGAAAATCATTCTATTTTTTTTTTCTTCACTGAAAGACCTTAAAATATATTCTGGGGTATTTGGTTCACGGCCCTTCTTTCTTCTCCCTGAAGCTCTGCTCCAATCGCAGCAAAGTGGGGCAGCCGCAGCTCTAAAACCCAGCTGGGAATAAATAGCACAGGGCCGTGCCCAGCACCCCCTGATATATCACTGCCTGGGGCCACACACAGTGTGGGTGGGCCTTGCCCTGCAACCCAAAACATTGCCCTGAAGTGCTTTATGCGCAGAGCTCCAAGCTAATGCCAATACACTGTGCTGAGTCCAGTCCTGGCCCGCAAAACTGATCCTGCGGTGCAGGGGGGCAGCTGAGGGACAGGGGAATCACGGTGCTGAGCGGGAGCAGGCAGCACAAGGGAGGCAGGAGGCACCGGCTGAAAGGCTGCAGGGAACGCATCCCTAACCGCTGCCTGGAGTCAGGAGCAGGTGAGCTATGTGTGGGGACTCACTCTTCCTGGGTGCTAAGAGTCAAGAAAAACCACTTGAACAAGATGTTTTGGGGAGCTCTTCAAATAATCATATTTGAGATGGAACGAGGGGAAAAAAAACAGAGGGTGGGGAGGTGGATAAGTGGAAGAATTAGAACTACAAAGTAGCCCACAGCCCATCTGCACAGGCTACCTCCCTGAATGCTTCATTCAGGGCGGGGGCCCAGCTTCTGCCTCACCCAGAGGCCCCTGCAGCCCGCGCCGGAGCAGTGCAGAGGCTGCGGCCTCGGTTGTGGGAGAGACCATGGTCATCCTGGGCCTTTGGAAGAAGGGGATCTTAAAGCCCAGTCCTCCAGACCCTACTCAGGCTGGACTCCAGCCCTGGGTCCCCCACCTCAGGGCTGATCTTGATCATGTCATTGCCTTAGCCTTTTGTTTGCTTTCATTTGCAGCCAGGACTAAAGCCTAGCCATTGTTTTGGCCTTTCAGTTTTTGAAACATTTTCCTTTACCTCTTCTTGCGGCTTGTCTAAAGGACACCACTACTTGAAACCAGAGCAGTCAAATCTGTGGCTCTGTGTAAGGTTTGCAAATGAATGACAGTGAAGGCAGCTTTCCTCACCCTCCCGCATATTTAATTCACTCAGGCATCAATGAGCTCACCCTCAGCACTGGCACAGTGCCGACCTCACTCTAATAACTCTCTGGGCAGAGGCAGGCATGACAGCCCGGCCTGAACCATTATGTCACTGCCCATCCCTTGCCGGGTGTAGACAGCCTTGGATGTTTCCTCCCCACATCGGAACACACCCGAGTGCTGAGCCCTGCACTACAGCCTGCAGTGCTGTAGTCCTGTTGCCTTTCCGGCTCTACCCACACCATGGCATGTAGCCCACGTTCTAGGAAAACGATGCACTCTTTCCTGAACATTCTCTGCATCTTCCCACTTCTGTGCTGTAACCCAAGGCACTCCCTTCCCTGGAGTGTCCTTCCCCTGGGCCAAAATGCAAATGCTACTTCCCTGATGAAGTCTTCTGTGATTTCCAGCCAGAAGTGATTATGGGCTTCATTACCACTTTTTGAACATTTATCTCCTTGGTTCTCAGACTGTGGTTAATCCCCTCAGCCCTCAGCTCTGGTGCGGGTCTTCAGCGTTCTTGATCCATTTTTATGCCACAAACACCCACTGAAGTTATTTGAATTTCAGTTACTATGTCAGTTCCTGGCAGCGTGAGGATGAATAAAAGACTAAAGGTGTCTTTGAGGCTGTAAAAAATCCAGTGGAAGACAGGCAGGTGAACACCCAATTACAACGAACTGTGCTAAGACGCAGGCACAAGGCTCTGGGAGTACATGGCGATGGACAAGGGCCCAGAGCTATGAAGTTTTTGGTGTGTCCAAAGAACTGAGAGGCCAGAAGAAAGACCCATGTAAGCACACGTCTGAAAGAGAAGCTGGGAAACCATGTTTGAGATGAGTAATTTATGTCATTTTGGATGGAAAACACAGTCCCCAGGTATTTGATCTGATCAAATTCTAGCTTTTTCGGTGGAGGTTTGTTTTAGATGAGATTCACATTGAAATCAGTGGACATTTAAAGCAGATTACCCTCAAAATGTGGGTGGGCTCCATCCAATCAGTTGAAGGTTTTCATAGGAAAAAGACTGATGTTCCCTGAGGAAGAGGGAGTGCTGCCAGCAGATGGCTTTGCTACCACATCGGTTCTTCTCTGTGTCGCCAGACCACAGGTTTTAACCTTGCGAGCTTCCACAATCTGAGTCAGTTCCTTAAAATAAATCTCTCTCTCCAGAAACACAGACATAGATGGTAGATGTATAGATGTAAATAGAGATATAGATATAAAGTGCTCAACGCTGTTGGAAACGGTGACTGAGTGAAATGACATGTAGCAGAACCAATTTTGCGATAGGTAATTGATATAAACAAGAGTTGAGTTCTTATGGAATGTTTCTGGTCACAAAAACATCACCAAACTTCTATGTAAAGACTCAAAACACTTCCAAAATTAAACATTAAATACACGTGAGCTATACATATACTTAAGGAAGATTAAACCCTGGCCAGTTTTGCTCAGTGGTTGGAGCTTCAGCTCATGGACTGAAGTGTCTTGGGTTCAATTCTGGTCGAGGGAACATACCTCGCCCGCAGGCTCGATGCCTGGCCCCAGTCAGGTGACATGTGGGAGACAACCAATCGCTGTGTTTCTCTCACATCATTGTTTCTCTCTGTTTGTCTCTTCTCTTCCCTTCCACTCTAAGAATCAAAGGGGGAAAAAAAAATCCTCCAGTGAGTATCAACAAAAAAAGAAAGAAAGAAAAAACAAAGATTAATGGAAACAAGTAGGGTAATTATTTTCCAGTTCAGGGTTGCGAGTGCTGGAGTCTATCCCAGCAGCAGGCAGGACCCAACCCTGGACAGGGGTAGAGGAGAAACAGTTTCGTGACCTGACCGCCATCTGACCCACCAGCTGGCCCTTGGCTGGAATGGAGATTCTTACCCCAAGGGAGATTCAAACCTTTGAGGCTGTCTGATCATAATCGATACTCAGTTTGACGTAAGTCAGCACCCTCCCCTGCCTCCCACTGTGTGCTGGGGTTTGGAACAGGCCATTGTCCTGACCTGGTCAAGCAGGTGAAGTAATTCCCTGTACCTGGTAGCATTCGTGTATTAGTGCCCGTGACTGACCCTCTCTCCCCCCCCCAACACACCCCCCTTTACCCTTTATAATTCGTTGGTGCCTGCCAAACAGCATGGAGAACATCCACTCTGTCTTGCAGTCAGTTGCTAGACTGGAGTGTCCAGCCTCTTTCTTTGGTCTTTCCTTTCCCTTCCTTATGGATTTTTAGTCCCAGGGCTTTTCTCTGACTCTATGTGTACTTCCACCCACATCCACACTCACACTGGGATGATTTAGACACATCAGTTCTCCTAACATGCACATCTCTGGGATGTGGGAGGAGACCAACACAGACATAAAGACAAAATGCAGACTCCGCACAGATGGCGACCCTGTGCAAACCCTGCACAGACAGTAACCTTGGCCAGGAATCACTTTTCCCCCCTCATTAATGTTATAATGAAACCACATAGAAGGAAACGACGTTATTTGAGGACTTGTTGAAGATATATTTGTATACACACACACATACACACACACACATCCTATTGTTCTGTTTCTCTGGAAAGCCCTGACTGGTACAATATCGATCCCAGATTGCAAAGGAAGTTGTGGGTCAAGCTATTTTGCAAGCAATGGGAAACTGTCAAACGTAATTAAATAGCAGAGTGACGGTTAGAGCTGTACTTAAAAAAGCCTCCTTTATTAAAGGGGCGGGCTCTGGTCTTGGCCCAAATGCAGCTATTAGTTTTAGGTACCCAGCCACCTCAGGGTGCCCCACTCTTCTTAGCAACAGTGGGGTCCTGTGGTGTCAGCCATCAATAAGGCATTCTTGTCCCATTACCTGCAGTGTGTGGAAACCTGATCCTTTCTTTCCATTCCCACAGACTCAGGCTGGGCATTCATCAGAACTGCTGAGACTGCCGCCTCATTGTCCTGCTCCTCCACCCAGCAGAAGGCTCTGCTCAGCCCTGCCAGCCCCAGGGAACTAGTGCCTGCTTCCTGGAAGATCAGTGAAGGGGTGGGCACCTGCGTTGGGAGTGACCCAGGCAGGGATGCCAGCCTGTGGTCATAGACAGGTCCAAATAGAGTCTGTGGAATCCTGTCTCCTCACCATAGGTGTCGAGAAATGAGTGGCCTCCATGGAGTGAGGTGTGAAGAGCAGGCTGTGGCTCAGGCACTGCTGACTCTAGGATGGCCCTGCCCAGGACCAGTGAGGGACTGGTAAGCAGGGCCAACGGTAGTCCAGCTCCGTGGAGTGGATCCAAATTTCTTCAAGAAAGGCAGTGCTCACACTGGAGGCAGGTGGAGCTTGCCAGAGCCCAGAAGGACACCACTTTCCCACTGGGGGAGGGAATAATTTGGTTCCATCCCACACTGGTTCATGCGGCTGAGGATGCTGATCATTTCCTGGGTCATCTGATCAGGCCTGGGTGCTAGAGTCCAGCAATAGAAGTGGTTAGAGAAGGCAAAGGCCGGTGAATGAGGCGGGGCTGACAATCGTCTGGTATCCTGTAGACTTTCTTAAATTAGCCGTGGGAGGGGAAATAGGGAGGAAGAACCAGAGAGTCAGCAGTCAGATTTTTCCATACCATCTGTGAAGGGAGGCAGAAAGCGCCAAGAAAAACCATGTGCTAGAGCTAATTGGTAGAACTTGAAAGCAGAAGTAACATGCCACCCCATAAATCAAGAAGTTTTTCTTTTCTTTCTTTTTTCCTCCCTTCCTTTCTTCTTTCCTTTCCTTTCCCTCCTCCTCCCTAACTTCTCCCCTCTCCTTCCTTTCCCTTTTTCTTTCTTTTCAAAACACATAGCTGGCTCTATGGGGCCTCAAAGTAGTAGTACTACTAAGAAAAAACAGATCTACAGATTTGGGATATGAAAGGAAGCAGGTAAGCTCCTGAGCTAAGATTAGGCCCAGTCACATTCAAGGAGATGTTAGCTGTGAGTGTAGGAGTTGTATTTTTAAAATCTTGCTACAAATTGGATTCCTAGCTTGCAACACCATTTACGTGGTATGCTTTTTCAGAGAAAATAATCACAATTGGGGGATGGCATGCCTCAATTTCTTACTCAGGAAAAGAACTTGTTTACCAGGGGCTTATGCTACCTGTCAGGCACCACCAGGCACCAGGGCAGCGAGCACTTGTGCCTTGGAGAAATGAAGGAGTCGAGCACGTGAAGCTTTTGACCTTATCTGGAGTCCTCAGAAGCCTCAGGGGGGTTTGCACTTGTCCAGGGTGGTTTTCCATCTTCCCCCAGCAGGGAGGGAAGTGGGGCTCTCAGGAACTATGCAACCTGAACGAAGTTGAGAGCCAGCATCTCACTGGGCTGCGTGCTTTGGAAACCTGTTCTTTTTCTGCCTGTTAAGGGGCCAGTGGATTTTACAGTCAAGAGAGAGTAAGGGAGGGTCCTGAATGCCTGCTATGGGCACAGGGGTGTGTGTGGGGGGGGCGGGGGGCAGCACGGAGTTGGAGGCTATTGATCCTGATTTGCTTCCAGCCCATTTCTCAGTCCTCTAGCCTTCACCTCTATGTACGTAGAAATCTCTGACCTAAGCTGATGCCCTGGTGACATTATCCTTCCTCCCTCCCTTCCCCCTTCCCTTTTTTCCTTCCTTCCTTCCTTCCTTCCTTCCTTCCTTCCTTCCTTCCTTCCTTCCTTCCTTCCTTCCTCCTTCCTTCCCTTCTTCCTTCTCTCCAACTTTCACTGACCACCCATTAGGCCTATTAAGGACAGAGACATATAATTGAGTACATCACAGTTTTTGCTCTTTGGTTGCTTATTGTAGTGAAAGAGACACATGATAGATAAATAAAATAATATATGAGCAAATGTAAATGAATCAAGCAGCCTCCTCCCTCTCTTTTTCCTTCTTTCCATCCCTTCATTCTTGGCATATAATAGGATGCTCAGAGGAGCCTAGAGCCTCCCCCCCCCCCATCATAGGAAAAAAATTCCTTTTTTCTGAAACTGTCTTTAGTGTTTCATTTTCTTTGGAGATAGAAGACAAACTTCTTCATTTATTGCAGAAAAACTTTAATGGACATTTTGGTTATGAAATTTGTAAATCTCAGATCATCCGCTGGAAGAGAAGGGTTTAAGTCAACAAGAATCTAAATGTTTTGTATAATTAAAATGTCTTTACTGAGAGTAGACTTGCAAATCTCAGATGATAATTTTCCTCTAGAAACAACTTTTTTTTTTTTTGCCTTCCATGGAAGCCTCAGAGTAGACCTGGACCTCATGTTGATTTGTTGGGAGCGGAGTTGGGCTCCTCATCGTCACCATAGACAGAACAGGGTTCCAAGAGGGTGGTGTGCGCAGAGACT
This sequence comes from Murina feae, assembly GCA_004026665.1. NCBI lineage: Eukaryota > Metazoa > Chordata > Mammalia > Chiroptera > Vespertilionidae > Murina > Murina feae. Next base: position 9,044 of record PVJC01035493.1, read on the forward strand.
TTGAGGAAGGCCTGGACCCTGGGCTCCAAGACCAGCCAAACCTTCTGTTCTCTCAGAGCCTTCACCAAAGCCTTGTCAAGCATTGCAATCCATATTTAGAATTAAGGAATGGTCCAGGGCTCAAGCTTGGGCAAAGTGGTCCTGGGAATAACAGAAACCGCAGGAAAGCTAGCTAGTGTCTCAGCCATCATACAGGTGACTGGATGTGGCTGGAGGAGCAGACAAGAGGCCTTCCACAGTGAGGCTGTCCCTTGGGGATCACAGAGTGCAGGGCCTGGACCATTGTTGAGCATGTGACTCCTGAAGGATGAAGGTTTGGGGGTGTCTGGGTGTCAGGCAATTCACCTAGCAATTTTTCACCTTCTGTGTGCAAATATGTCACCCTAGAATCACTGGCTCAAATTATTGGCTAAAGGAAACAGAATGTCAGCCCCCACTTGGCCACCAGGAGGGCAACCGGCTCCTTTAAGGCCAGGGCAGCAGCAGACCTTGAAGTCAGCCTCACAGAGCTGGATGAACTTGAACTGGGCTTTCAGTAAGGCACAACACCCTGACTGTCCATTCCTCATGCACATCTTGTTTTATAGTTTGCACTTCTACCAACACTTGATTATATACCAGGGTGGGCAAAAGTAGGTTTATAGTTGTACACCTAAATAATACAATAATCTACTCTAATGAAAGAGGAATATGGAAATTAACCATCTCTCTGGGATGCCTAAGCCATGCCCACCAGCCAAGCCACGACCACCAGCCAATCAGAACAGCTGTATGCAAATTAATCCAGCTAAGATGGAAGCCGGCAGCCACAGAGCGGGTGGCGGCGGGCGGGGCCGGTGGGGTGGGTGGGTGGGTTGAGCTTGGCCAGCCTGCAAACTGCCATCAGCCCCTTACACATTCCCTAAGGGGTCCCAGGCTGCGAGAGGGCACAGGCCGGGCTGAGGGACCCCTCCCCGAGTGCACAAATTTTTGTGCACCGGGCCCCCTAGTTAATAAATAATAGCACACAATTAAACTGCTTCCTGTACTCACAACTGTTAACCTACTTTTGCCCACCTTTTTACTCTGTTTGTCCTCTTAGCAACCAGACTGAAGCCCCCTGAAGCATCCTTCCCTCACAGGGCTTCCATAATTACTTGTGGAAGAGCAGCTGGTGCCTAAGGGTTTAAAGCGCCTTTCCCACAAGGTCTGCTGCAGGCAGCACAGAACCAGGGCTTAGGAACTTGCTCATAGAGCCAGAGAACACTGGGCTAACCCACCAGGACTAGCTTGTAGCTCACCGAGTCTAGCCTCTGAGAATCCACCTGGTCCTCATTTCTCTAAAAGACTCTAGTAAGTCTGCACAGGGGAAGAACCTGAAAGGAAAGAAGGTAATGCTTAAGAGTGCAGAAGAAGTCCCATTGGCAAAAACTATCCCTTGCTGTATAAAGTCACACTAGTGGGAAAACATGGAAAGTTGTTAAGCTCACTGGCATTGGAATCAGAAAGATCTAGTTGCGTCCCCAGAGAGCACTCGCTGGTTGTATGACTTTGGTCATACACACATATCTTACTCAACTTTAATTTTCAAAACAACCAAGGAGGGAGTGTTGTTATTTTCATTAAAAATAAGAAAAATGAAACAGAAAAAGGTTCTGGGTATAAACTGTGCAGCACAGCGGTGGATACTTGCTGTTGTTACTGTGGCTGCTATCCCTGACCCTAGGCCTCTCCAGGCTCAGGTGAGAGGTTATTTCCTTTGAATCATAATGATGGTGATGATATAAAGAAGGCTTGCATTTGCAGAGCCCTTTGAAATTTGCAAAGTACTTGTCATTCATTATCCTCAAGAGCGCAGTACCTGTTAAGAGGAGTTGGTTCTGGAGAAAGAGGCCTTGGTGATTGATTTTTCTACTTCTCGAAAGAGAAGGGGTTTCCATCTCCTTACAGACTCGGATGCTTCCCTGTGTGCCACCCAACAGAGGCGTGATCTGGTGCACAGCTCTGGGGAGAGCGCCCCGTGTCCCCTCAATCCTAGTGTCTCCAACTGATCCAGATCTAGAGGTTGCAAGAGAGCAGTGGTGCTGGGGGCCCTGTGAGCGCTCAGTATGGATATAAAGAGGAGCTGGACTTATGGCTCCAAAATGGAGAAACTTTCCCATGAACTCAAGGTCCTTATGCCTGAACCCTAAGTAGTCTATCATTTATTGCTGTCTTTTTGCCTTCTGCAGTAGATTGAAGGGCATCCTCACAAAAAGACTCATTTACCAGGAATCTGTGAATATGAACTTATTTGGAACATGAGTCTTTTCAGAAGCGATTACATTAAGGATCTCAAAATAAGATCATCCTGGATTACATACCGGGGTGGGCATTGTCCCTACAGCCAATGACAATTGTCCTTACAAGAGACAAAAGAAAGGAAGATGTGGACACTCAGAGGAGAAAGGGCCATGTGAAGACAGGGGCAGATTGGAGAGATGAAACCCAAGCCCCAAGCACCACCTGGAGCCAGCAGAAGCTGACAGGGGCGAGGAAGGATTCTCCCCTGCAGCCTCCAGCGGTGACGCTGGGAGGGTGGGGGGGAAGGAGGGGGCGAGGGAGGGAGGGGAAGGGAGCATAGCCCTGCTGATACCTTCGTTTGGGACTTGTAGCCTCCAGAACTGCCAGAGTATAAATTTCTGTTGTTTTAAGCCATCAAATTTGTGGTAACTTGTTATGGCAGCTCTACAGAGCTAATACACCAGCACGCACGCGCACACACACACATTTCTGGGGGAAAAAAAGAAAAAGAAGAAAGAAATGAGGAGAAATACCGAGGTTAGCTCCTCACCCGTACTTGACATTTAGAGAATGAAAAATTCATGTGCCTAGGAAAGTAATGCTCCACTACTTGAGGGCTTGAGGGAGAGACTCTGGAAGAGGGCACTCTCCTTTTCTGCTCATTCTAAAGAGTCTGGGAAAGGCTGGTGGATTCATTTGGCTGCTTAAGCAGTTGTCCCATTTGTATTCCTTCCAAACCCTCCATTCCTCTCAGTCACAGAAGGGGCTTGTGAGCAAAGTCTGACATTTTCCAGTTCTTCGGTCTGCGCCTGGAATCAGCAACCTTCACTGGGCAGCCTGAACAAATCCCCAAGATGTGAGAGCAGAATTCCTTCTGCTCTCCTCCCCTTCCCTGAAGACAGCAGTGTGTCTTAAGGCTTCGTGTTAGCAGATGAATTTCCTCCAAGCAGAACCATAAACAAGTAAATTCAATCGAGACCAGGGTGGTCTCCTTTGCTCAAGATGGCCACGCTGTAAAAGCTGTTAGTTAAGATTATGGGGCAGCCTTGTTTACTGGCCAAAATGTAAGCTTACTTGAAGCCCAGGTGAGTGGCAATCCAAGATGTCAGAAAGCTGGCTGAGCCATGTAAGGCTCATGTCTACACGGCTGGGAATATCGCCCCAGTGTAACTCACATGACTGATCCCCTGAATGAGGACGCTTAGTGCAGAGGAAGCAGGAAGAACTTGATGCTTCCTCACCTTCCATCACCTTCCCTTCTCCTATGTTCTGATGTGTCCATCTGGCCCCACAGCATTCCTGGTCAGTTTGGGTCTAAAGAACAGACGTCCTTTATAGGCTTACAAAGTCTAGTTGCATAGAATATGAAAGCTTTAGTGTCTTCAGTTTAAAGCCCGCAGTGGGGAAAATGGCCTCGGGCCCTGCTTCCTCAGAATTTCCTCATCCTTTGCCTGACATTCGCCTCCCACTCCCTAGGCTTGCTTAGCCTTGGGGCTGAAGAAGAGGAAGACAGGAGAGGCAGGAGGAGTCATCATACTGCCTGCCTCTGGGAGGGCAGATACCCCAATGGGAGCTCTGATCTTTGTGAGTTCTTTGGAAATGTTCCTCCGGGGAACCCCCTTTGGGACCTCTATCCACTATAGGCTCCCTGAGGCAGTGGTGCTGGTGGCACCCCCTTGGACTGGTCATTTGGATTTCCCTCTCAGATTTGTTTCTGAAGGTTTGCCCTTCACAGACTGTTTTTTTGTTTTTGTTTTTGTGGGTTTTTTTTTGTGTGGCCACTTCCTCCTCTAGGCAGATCTGTGGGGAGATTCCCCAAGACAGCTCAAGCCTTGTGACCTCCTGCAGGGTTCACTGTGGTCCACAGGAAGTGTGCACTCTCTAAGCTGGGAAGGCAGGCTGCTCTCAACCATTGCCCACTTTCTTCCTTTGCTCTCTATCCAGGGGGGCCTCTGGTCAGACTTTTGTTTTCAGGGTCAGGCAAGTCTCTGCATGAGGACTCCTGGGCCACACCCAAATTTTCAAGCATTTCTTTTGAATGTCCCCTCATCTGGCTTCAGGAAGGGAGAGAGTACCCCTCCTTTTCTTGCGAAGGGGAAGGGAACACAGAGCCCCTCTGACAATCAGAAATCCTCCCCTCCATTCTTCTTCCTGATCATCCTCACTCCACTTGCATATTCTGCAGGTGATAATAGGCCTGAGGTCACAAACTTGCCCTCGCTGCTTGGTTTAGGATATTCCTGAGGAAGTCCTGCAGAGGTGGTGCAGTTTCTTTTGTGGGTGCTCTGGACAGCGTTTTAGTCCCACCCTTGGGCCATCAGTAGAGGATCCATGATTAGGCCTTCGGAGTGTGCTTATTTTTTTAGTCTCTCATCCCTGTGGTTCTCCTTGAGGTTGTTCTAAGCCCTGACTGCTTGTGCCCATGCCTTCTCAGGGCATGCATGACAAGCTTCTCGTGGGATAACTGAGCCCTAATCCTAAGACTTCCCTGAGACTTGCAAACTCTGCCCTGCCAGGCTCCGGTGAGATGTCAGTGGTGTCTCCATGTGCTCTAGCTCCTGAAGACTTCTAGGAGAGAGGGCTGAGATGGGGTTGGATCCATGGAAAGGGAGACATGAGCAGGAGGCCTGTGAGTATCTCCATTTCTGTAAGGCCTCTTTCCTCTCATGATACCAGGGCCACTTGTGCTCCTCAAGTGCATAAAACAAACGTGGGGCTGGTCTGTGGAGTGCTTCTTGGTCTAGTCTATATGAGAGATCTTACTGAGGTGACATTTGTTAGTAAAATTATCTATGTTTCAAGTATACAGTATTATAAAATTGTCTCATTTGTATGTTGCATTGTATGTTTACCAGTTAAAGTCAAATCTCTTTCCATCACCAACATATTCCTCTGAATAGCAATATTTTGACCTTAATCTTTGCCAAACAGTGACCTGGAGCAATGATGCTAAGTCTGTCATATTCTCATTTTAAGATGGATGGTCATGCCTTGTTCAAGTGGGTCCTTCCTGCTTTGCGACAGAGGATCATTACATTCACTCTGTCTAAGACAAGTGGGAAGTGATGTGGGGACAGGGATGTGAGCAGCCAGGATTTGAGAGGGAAGAAGGAGATGAGCCAATCCTGGGAGAAGATGGAACTTGTGTTCTTCTGGGAACCTCGAGTGGTAGCATTTGGTTGGTTTGTAGTGTACAAGTGGGGTGTTAGGGAGAAGGGGCAATGCCAGGGGTGAGGCTAAAGGACCAAGGAAGAAACCAATTAGATTAGGACTGGTTGGCCATCCCAATGATTCAGAATTTTGTTCTGAAGGTAATGGGACACATTACAGGATTTTAAGCAGGGGGTTGACATGATCAGCTTTATGTTTTAGAAAGAATGCTCTAATTGTAGTATAAGCATAGATAGGATGGGGTGAGACTAGCTTGAGGCCAGGAGGCCAGGTAGAAAGCCGTTTCATAAGTCCAGGGAGTAACGATGAACCTGGACTAAGGCCATGCATGGGATAAAGGGAGTGGGATGCATTCAAAAAGAGCTGGGAGGTGGAGTCACCAGGGTGGGGACTCTGTAGGCAGAAGGTGGAGGGCAGAGGAGTCTGGCTTGTGCTGCCATTTCCGTAGGCTGGGATACAGAGGGGGGGTGCATATTGTGTGTGGGGATGCACAGTGATTTGTTTCCTGCTGGAGTCCCTTACTCTGCCAAGGATGGTTCTGGACTCCCCACATCCCTTGATGTTCTGACTAATCTAGCTCTCTTCCTCAGGCTCTGGTCCTGATTTCTTTTGAGAACAATGTGTTTGTGGAATAATTCTCAAGAATGTCTTTTCCCTTTATCCTCAGTTGGGGCCCCAGGGATACACTCGCCTCCAGACCTGGTCATTCTAGTGTTGCAAAGTCACGTCATGTCTGGGCATGCTCCCGGGGTACACCAGTTCCTATAAGCTGAGGCTTCCATGCACTTTGGAGTGCAAGTAACCTTTTAGTCTCTACATTGAGTGTCTCCACCTTGATTTAGCGCTCTCATTTCGTCTGCCGCTTGGGAATATGGAGCCCAATGAAAGCTCTGATTGTATCAGACCAACAAAGTTCTTGTTTAGCGTTTTCCTTTCTTCTTTCTTACCCTTGCTGCGTTAGCACGCGTAAAGTTTAACAACTTAATGAACTGAAGAAAGCGTCGCTATGATGGAGATTGGCTGCACATTGAACTTGTTTTCTCTCCCTGGCACCCTGGGAGAACACATTGCCTAACTTCCCTTGTCGTTAGGCTGGGACTGTGTGATTGGACTTTGGCCAATGGAATGCAGCTGGAAGAGCTGTAAGCTGCTTCCAGGCCTGGCATGAAACCCTGTGTGCAACAATTCATGTTCTCTCTTCTCTTTCCATGACAACCTTAAAGGCTGCCTATGTAAGATATTGACAAAACAATATAGAAAGAGCTTAGGTTCCTGAGTCACCTCTTGGAAGAAAGCCACCAATCTGCTCTGGATGTGACTTGAGCAAGGAATAAACCTATACTGCATCAAGCCACTGAATTTTTGGAGGGTTGTTTATCCTGATTAATATGCAAATACAGCATCAGATCTGTTTCTCTGTTGAAGCTTACCTGCAGGAGCCTCACCTTGTCAGCCAACACAGCAGCACAGCTGTCTATTGCAAAGTACACCAGTTCTCCTGTACTACTTGGAAAACAGAATATATATGCTGCAGTTTTGTTCCTAAAGCTTGTTCTTGAAGCCTGCACTTGCTGACAGGTATAAGCTCTGGAGAAAGTCATAGGTACTAGCCCACAGGCAAGGAAAGTAAAGTAGAAAAAAAATCTTCATGTTTCTGGACAAGATTGCTTTTTAAAATGGAAAGTATGTTAACACTTCATGGGGCTCCACCGCAAGTCCCTCCCCCACCTCAGTGCTTCTCTTCTGAGGAGAGCCACTTGTCTTTGTACCTCAAGTATTCATCTCTGTCTCCAAGGGGACAGCTCAGTGTATGTAGGCGGTGGGCACTCAAAGGGTAGATGATTTGAGATGAAAGCGAGCTCTGGAGAAATTAAAACTATTGTGTGTGTAAACAAAGCACTGAAGTTTCAATTATTTTCCTTTTCTCTAAGGGAGGGATGTTACTTTGTCCCCCCTCAAAGGGTGTGATGGCAGATCCTCTGCAGAATGATGGGCTCCTGAAACCACAGGAAGAAAAGAACATTAGGGAGAGTAAGATTCTTTTAAAAATTATCCACATTCAAAAATAAATTATAGAAGTTTATTTTTCCTACTAAGAGAAGTTGAAACTGATCTGGTGGTATAGAGGAGGGAAGTGATTTTTGGCTAAGTAGAGACAGAAACACGAAGAGATTGAAACAGAGATGAGACATGGTGGCAAGAAAAACATCTACTCTACACACACACACACACTGTGCCTATAACTTGCATTTGATAATAAGAAAATATTACCTGAAACTTTGCTAAATGTTTTAATTTCTCCCCAAGATCTGAAAACTACCTATATTCTGCAAAGTTTGTTCTTTTTTTAGGAGCTACCTGTTTGTGCTAACCCTTTTATCTATAAACTAGAGACCTAGTGCATGAAATTCATGCGTGGGTAGGGTCTCTAGGCCTGGCCGGTGATCAGGCCTGATCAGGTTCCCTGCTGCCCGTGTGATGTCAGAGCGTGGTTCCCCCTTGCTTCCCTGCCTCCTCCGCCCCTCACCACCTGATTGCCACCTCGCAGTTCCCCTCCCCCCACCCATCTCCCCTTCTCTTCCCCTCCTCCTTTCCTCACTTCCTCAGTACCCTGCTTCTGCTGGTGGTCTCCTGTCATGTTCCTTGTTGCCCCCTGGTGGTCGGTGCACATCATAGTGAGGGATTGAACTTCGTTCTCCCAGTCGAACTCCTGAGGGGACACTTTGCACATTAGCCTTATATATATATATAGACTAGGGGCCCGGTGCACAAAAATTTGTGCACTCAGGGGGGTCCCTCAGCCTGGCCTGTGCCCTCTCACAGTCTGAGACCCCTCTGGGGATGTCCACCTGCTGGCGTGCCTGGTCAGGCTGGGTGAGGGGCTGATGGCTGTTTTCAGGCTGACCAAGCCCCCCAGTGGGGACCCTCACCCCATGGGGGTGTGGCCAGCCTGAGTGAGGGACTGAGGGCCATTTTCAGGCTGTCCACAGCCCCTTCAGAGTTCATGTCCCTACTGGGGTGCTTGGCCAGCTTGGGTAAGGGGTTGAGGACTGTTTGCAGGCTGCCCACAGCTCCCATTGACTCAAGGTCCCAGCGAGGCTGGCTGGAAGCAGGTTTCTGGGGTTTATTTATCTTCTATAATTGAAAATTTGTTGCCTTGAGTGGAGGCTACAGCCTGCCTAGGCAGGCAATGAATCTTCTTGTTTGCTTTAGCTCAGTGACTTCTATAATTGAAACTTTGTTGTCTTGAGTGGAGGCCACAGCTGGCCTAGGCGGGCAGTTTCCTCCATTGCTGGCCTGCTGTTTGCTCTAGCTCTGTGGCTGCCGGATGCCATCTTGGCTGGGTTAATTTGCATATCATTGCTCTGATTGGCTGGTGGCTGTGGATTGTCTTGTCGACGTGGGGCTTAGGTGTAATGGAGTGAGGGTTAATTTGCATATTACTCTTTTATTAGATTAGATGAGCCATGTTACTCCTTATTTCTAAGTATAAAGTCATTCCCCTTTCTTTTTCAAAAAAATATATATATATATATATTTATTTTATTTTATTTTATTTCATTGCTTAAAGTATTACAACAAGTGATAGATAAGTATTACAACAGATGATAGATAGATCTCCATTTTTTCCCCTTGCCCTTCCCCCCCCTCCTCCCTAACCCCCAGTTTCCCGTGTCCACTGATTATTCTCCTATGCATGCATGCAAGTCTTTCAGTTGATCTCCCAACTCCCCCCCAACCCTCCCCAGC